>PVLD010007423.1:0-91783 GCA_004027595.1 Dinomys branickii | reverse complement strand
TACCTTCACCTTTGTTACTCAGTTACACAGATGATGGCCCATTTGATCATTCAGTTTTTCTCCTCCCTCATCTCCGTTGCCCTACCACTCAATCAGTCATCTTCCCTGTGATAATAACTGTACTCCTGGGTTTATCTATATCCTTGGACTCTCACCTTGGGAAGAGATATAGCTGCCTCAGACTATACTATAACATACATGGGTGTATACACACTGCCATAGTTGGAGGTGGGAAAGCACATATGCTCACAGCAGACCGCCCGGCTCCACCCTGTCATCATGCTATGGGTGGGGGCATGTCCAGTCCATGAGGTGCCCTGAGCGGGGCCCTCAGCGGAGCAGCCACTGGGCCCACTGCAGAGCAGCCATGGGACCCACAGTGGAGCAGCTGTGGGGCCCACTGAACAGCAGCATTGGGGCCCAGTGTGGGGCAGCTGTGGGGCCCACTGTGGGACATCCACAGGGCCCACTGCGGGGCACCCGCTGGGCCCACAGTGGAGCAGCCGCGGGGCCCACTGCTGCCGCGGGGCCCACTGCGGAGCAGCCGCGGGGCCCACAGCGGAGCAGCCGTGGGGCCCACTGCAGCACAGCCGCGAGGCCCACTGCGGTGCAGCCCCGGGGCCCACAGCGGAGCAGCCGCGGGGCCCACTTTGGAGCAGCCGCGGGGCCCACTTCGGAGCAGCCGCGGGGCCCTCAGCGGAGCAGCCACAGGGCATGAGCCCCCATCAGGGCGCCCTCTGTGACCTTTTTGGCTCTGTCCCATTGCCTTGATGCCAGAGGCCCTTTCTTCTCCTCCCACCTCCTCCTGATCTCCAGTATTACCGTTCCCCACCCCTTGCAGCTGGGCAATGGGTCTCCGAAGCTGAAGCTGCGAGTGCTGAAACGAGGGCGTGGGCCAAGGGTGTGCTTGGAGCAGCGACCTCCTCCCTCTCTGTCTTGTCTCCCTCTGACTGCGCCATGGCAGATCTCCGATCCCCTCCTCCAGAGGAGGTTTTGCTTAGTCTTTCCGAGGGTTTCAGTTCCCATTTCAGATCCTTCTCGAGTTCAGGATATCCACCTCTTGCCTTTCTGTCCTTCACATGTTGCTATATTCCTATGTCTGAGTGGCATTCCTCCGGGAGGTGCTCTCTCTGCTGCCTACCTGGTCGCCATGGGTTCATACAAGGTTCATATATGCAAGCAGTATGGAGACACTCTTGTTGCTCGTATTAGTAGTTTGGGGTGAGTCCTGAAGCCTGTGGACTCATCCCATTGCTGTCAGGAACAGGTGGTGATTGTGCAGGCTGCTGAGGATCAAGGTGCTCATAGAGGGCGTTCAGGGTGGGAGCTGAAGCCCAGTTGAACTCAGTTCATGCTTCCTGCTTGATGTTGGAGTGAGAAGGGCGTGGGGCCGTGTGATCCACCTCCATCTGCAGCTCTCTCTTGCTGTTGTGCTCCAGTTCCCATTTGTTCCTTGGCTGGATCCCAGGGAGTTGCTGTGGCTCTGATGTCACTGCTGTTGCACCCCACCGCTCCCCACTGGCAGCCGCCCACACAGTGGAGAGCTGTATTTTGTTTTTTTAAAAAATTATTCTATTGGTGTATTTTAGATATACAGAGTGATAACATTCATCATAGGTAATTTGTACCTATACGTGGTATACCTTGCTTTTTTTCCCTCATTCCCACTTTCTCCCTTCAAGCCCTCTTCCCCCGTTTCTGTTTTCTAGTGTTACTCTTTCCCTTGTCCTTTTCCCTCCCTCCTCCCTTGTTCCCCTACTCGTTTGAACATTTCCCTTCTATTTCCCAAAATCTATTTATTACACATTTTGGTCCATATTTACACTTATGGTTTCTTGCAGTAGAGAAACTGGGTGATATTTACACGTATTTTTTTATTTATTTCACTTAAAAGTATGATCTCAAAGCTCATCTGTTTACATTCAACCATGGATGGCATTTGAGCTGTTTCCAAGCTATAGCAATTATAAACTGTGCCACTGTAAACACAGATGTGCATATATTGCTGGGATAGGATGCTTTTAATTCTTTCAAGAAGATGCCAAGAAGAGCAATATCTGGGTCAAATGGGACCTCTAGTCCTAGTTTTCTGAGCAGTTACCACACTGATTTCTACAGTGTTTGCAATAATCTACACTCCCACCAACAGTGGAGAAGGGTTTCTTTTGCCACATACCCCCACAAGCATTTCTTATTGGTTGATTTCTTGATAATAACCATTACCTTGAGTGAGATGGAATCTCAGTGTTGTTTTAATTTGCATCTCTCAAATGACCAATGATGAATTTTTTTCATATATTTGTTTGCCATTTTTAATTCTTCACCTGAGAAGTGTTAGTTCATCTCAGATGCCAAGTTTTGGATTGGGTCTTTAAATTTGATGGGTCTGATTTTTTGAGCTCTTTACATGTTGTGGATAGCTGGTGTCTTTTTGTCTCAGGAACAGCTGCCAAAAAGTTCTTCCCACACTGTGGGTTGTGTTTTTACTCTGTTGGTCGTTTCTCTTCCTGTGGAAAAGCATTTTAAGGAAATGAGATCCCAGTTGTTGATTCTTTGTGATAGTTCCTGTGGGATTGGAGTTTTGTTCATAAAGTCTTTGCCTACACCCATTGTCTTTTAAGATTTCTGCCTATTTTATCTTCTAGCGGATTTATTGTTTTTGTTTTAATGTTTAGTTCTTTGATCTATTTTGAGTTTAGTGTGTGGTGAGAGATAGCAGTCTAGTTTTGGGCTTTGGCATGTGGAATGCCAGTTTTTCCAGCATCATTTATTAAAGAGGCTTACTTATTTGGCTCTTTTGTCAAAGATAAGGTGGCTGAGTGTGTTTGGAGTTCTTCTTCATCTTCTAGTCTGTTTCATTGATCCTGGGGTGTTTTTTTTTTTTGCCAGTGCTATGCTGTTTTCATCACCGTACCTTTGTAGTATTATTTCAAGTCAGTGATTGTGAGGCTCCTTGCCTTGCCTTTGTAGCCCAGAATTGCTTTTGCTAGTCTAGGTCTCTTGTTCCAAATGAATTTGAAGATTGTTTTCTCTAATTCTGTCAGATACGCTATTGGCATTTTGATCGTAACTGCATTAAATCTGTATAAAAATTGTCAAAGGCTGGCCATTTTTGCTATGTTGGTTCTTCCTACCTAAGAACAAGAGACACCTTTCCATTTTCTGGTACTTTCCTTGGTCTCTTCAGAGTTCTGTAGTTGTCAGTGTAGATGTTTTTTACCCCTTTGGTTAGAGTAATGCCTAGGTGTTTCATTTTTGGGGATGCTATTGTGAACAGCATTGTTCCCTAATTTCTCGCTCCATGAGTCTGTTACTTGTGTACATTAATGCTATTGATTCTTTACTGTTGACTCTGTATCAAGCTATGCTATTGCATTTGGTTATTAAGTCTGTAAGTTTTTTGGTATTGGGGTGTCTTCTATGCAGAATATCATGTCATTTGCAAATAATGATAATTTAACTTCTTCCTTTTTATCTTTATGCCTTTGATTTCTTTCTCATCTAAATGCTCTATATTGAGTAAGAGTGATGACAGTGGAGAGCCTTGTCTTGTTCCTGATTTTAGAGTGAAAGCTTTCTTTTTTTTTGAAAGCTTTGAGTATTTGACAGTTTAATATGATATTGGTTGTTGGTTTGTCATAGATGGCTTTTATCAAATTGAGATAAAGACTATTCCAATTTTCTGTAGGGGTTTTATGCTGAATGGTTGTTGGACTTTGTCAAATGCCTTTTCTGCATCTATTGAGATGATCATGTGGATTTGTCCTTGGCTCTGTTGATATGATATATTAATTTATTGATTTACATATGTTTAATTCCAGCATCCCTGAAATGAATACTACTTGGTCTTGGTGAATAATCTTCTGGATGATTTGCTACATTCTGTTTGCTAGTATTTTACTGGGGATTTTTGCATCTATGTTCATTAGGGAGATTGGCCTGTAGTTCTTTGTTTTTTGGCTGGATCCATCTCTGGTTTTGGTATTAGGGTAATATTTGCTTCCAGAAATAAGTTTGGGAGTACTGATTCCCTTTCAATTTATTAAAGAGTTTGAGAAGTAGCAGCATAAAATCTTCTGTAATTACATTCTAGAATTTATCAGTGAATACTTAGGGTCTGAATTTTTCTTTCTTGGTAGTTTTTAAATTACATCTTCAAGTTCATTGACTGATATTGAGTTATTTAGAAATTTTGTATCTTCTTGATTCATCCATGGTAATTCATATGTATCTAGGAATCTGTGCCTTTCTTCTGTTTTCCATCCTGTTGTTATAAATGTACTCAAAGTACGTATTAATGATACTCTGGATTTCTGCAGAATCTTTGTTCTGATTTCACCCTTTTCATTCCTAATTGCATAGGTTTGAGTCTTTACATTTAGTTAAGAATGATGTGTGGGCTAGTGTATGGTCTATTTCAGAGAACATCCCATGTGCAGCTGAAAAGAATGCATATTCTGATGTTGTGGTGTGGAACACTGTGTAAATATGTACTGGGTCCATTTGTGATTTGTTCAATAGTTTGGTTCAGTTCTAATATGTAATTGTTCAAAATTTTGTCTAATTGATCTGTCACATGGAGTATTGTTTTCCATCTTTGACTTTTAGTCTGTTAATTACATTTTGATTTAAATGTGTTTCTTTTATGCAACATATTATTGGATATTGCTTGTTGATCCATTCTGCTGGTCTGTTTCATTTGATTGGTGCCATTAACATTGATTTATAACTGATATGTATTGACTTACCCTCGTCATAGTGTTTTCCTGTTGTTGGTGTGTCCCCCCCCCCCCCCCGCTTTAATTGCTTGCTTTGCCTGGTGGATTCATTCTGTTGGCATCCATGCAGTTGTAGTTCATGTAGTTATTTCTTTTTGGAATATCCTTCAGAACATTTTGGAGTGCTGGTTTGGTGGTCATGAATTTTCTCAGGAATTCTTTGTCATGGAAGTATCTTATTTCTACATCAATTTTGAAAGATAATTTTGGGGTTACATCAATCTGTGTTGATGATTTTTTTTTTTTTTCATTTAGGGCTTGAAATACTTCAAGCTCTCCTTGAATTCAGGATTTGTGTTGAGCAGTCTGCCATGATTCTGATGGGCTTTCTTTTATAGGTGATTTGTTTCTTTTTTGTAACAGCTTTTAATATTCTGTTGTTGTGTTGAATTTCTAGAATCTTAACTGTTACATGCCTTATTGTAGTTTTTAAATATCCTGCCTAATTGGAGTTTTATATGCCTCACTTAACTGTATGTCAAATTCTCTTTTTCCCTGCCAGGGAAGTTTTCTGCCTTGACTTGTGTGAAGAAGTTTTTAATGTTTTTTTTTTTTTTTCCACTATCTCTTGCTTTTTTGTTTACTCTAGTCAATCTTACGTTAGTGTTCTTTGCATCATTTAGTAGCTGTTGGGTTGATAGAAATTTTCCTTTTCTTGATTGCTGATCACAATCCTGTGTTCTATATCTGATATTCTATTCTCACATTGGCTCACTCTGTTGCATATACTTGCAGTGGAATTTTTAATCTCCAGAAAAATCTGTTTGACTCTGTTTTATGGATTCCATTTCTTTCCTACATTGGCCATTCATGGTTTCCATCATTTTCCTGAGCTCCTCCATTTTTTTTTTCCAGTCTGTGTCTTCTCTGGGTTCACTAGCATGTTTTTCATTATGCTCACCCTCTGGACAGTAGTCTGATGAATTATTTCCAATTTAGTTTTTCTCCAGAACTTCTTTCATCTGCTTAGTTACTTCTGCTGTTACCACTTCAGAGATTCCAGGTGGGTGGGCTTCAGATTGTTCCATTTCATTATCCCATGGATTTGTCTTTGCTGAGCTGGAACTCTGAATTGAATCTTGTTTAAATGTCTCACTTTATATATATTTTAAAGTTTAATTCCTGTGTTGATGCTTGTAAATTGCCTACAATAAGTAGTTTTATTGGTAGAATTTAGAACGTTTAGGAAATGAGTACTTTTCAGAGATGTCTTCCAGGTATAGCCTTCCAAGTATAGCTGGCTGTTGGGTTTTGAGTTTGTTTCAAGATCCTGCCCCTTTAAATTATTGGGGATGAGAAGTTGCTGCCTATGTGGACCAACCCATAGTTCTTCGGCACTGACCTATATTTTTATGACCCTCATGCAATCTTCATATACCAGGAAAAACTACTGGTTAGAACAATTTTGCCACTTTGGTTAAAGTGATACAGTCAGCAGTAACAATATTATCATACAGCCTAGAAAATGACAAGCTGAGGTAACTATTAATTTGTCACCTTTAACTGTATGTACTAGCTTTGTGGTTATATAACAAAATCTAAAACAAACTGGAAAATTGTATGTCGTATAGAAGCCCTCAATATGGCAAATGTACCCTCAGGGGGAAAAATTTAAAGGAATTGGGAAAAATAAAGAAATAGAAGAAAAGGAAGAGTTTAGAAACAAGGCTGGAGGACGAAGGAGGATCTCACAAACTTTGGGAAATTGATGAAGAAGACAGGAGGGGAAGAGAAGGAAGAAATAAAAACAAGAACAGTAGAACAACAGAAAAGTAGAAACCATGTTTACATTCATATAAAAACAAGAACAAACAATGAAGAAAAAAACAAAAACAAGGAAGAAAAATTTTGAAAAGGGAAAGAAAATAAAAAATGTCCACTTCAGGGTATGTCTCTGCTGCCGCTGTTAGACAGCATGGAGAGACAGAGTTCCAGATTACATGGATTAATCCCAGTGAACCAGCAGCAGCTCCATGGTGGGACAGAGGATGATGCCAGTGAGCCCACGCTTCAATTTGCACTGAAGTCAGATTGGCCTCCGGCTATGAGGCTGGAGCCAAACCTGCCCAGCCTGCTGCAGTACCCAAGCCCTCTGCTAGTTTGATCTCTACTGCAGACCACTAGGTGGGGCTAGTACCTGCTGGCGGTCCCAAGCTCATTTGGCCTCTATCCATGACAGCCCCTGGCAATTACCCTCTCTAGTAGCAGGTCACAACTGGACAATTCAGCAGCCACTGCAGTCCTTGCAGCCCTGCACCCAATGCTCTGTTCCACTGTTGCACTTCTCCATGGAGGCCTCTGGAGTCCCCAGCAGTCATAGTGCCTGAAGTTTCAAGCAGCCCCTGCCATGCAGTGAGTTTGGGCTCAGTGAGAAAGTGCTGCCTGCCTCCTCCTATTCTGTTGAAGTTTCTTTAGATATATGTTTTTAAAATGAGAAATAATGGTGAATTTATATTGATAGTTTAATTAAAAATTTTTAAACTCAAATATTAAAAATTTGATATCTGTATTATTGTGTTTAAAATATGGATTCTTAATAACATTAACATAATTGCCTTTTTTTCATTTTATCTTATAGTTTGAAAGTATCATTACCAATATCAATGCTGGCAATAAGTGAAATGTAAATGCTATTTTAAAGTACAGGGCTCTATATAATTCATCTTCATGCCTATTTCTTTTATTTCATTTTACTCTACTCTTGCTCATTGTGTTTCAGCCATATAGAACTTTAATCCTTTCCTTGAACATTCTAAAATTATATATGACAGAGAAGGAAATACAGTTCTTTTTCTCTTACCAATTCATTGCATTTTTATTGAGTGCTTATAATATGCCTGCCAGCGTGAGGGTAAAGTGATGAACTTGTAATGGAACTCACATTATCTATGTATATTCTGAATAGAGAGATAGGGAATAAAGAAGTAAATTAACTAGTTTTAAATTGTGGTAGTTATTAAGATGGCATTTAAACAGGCTTGTGTTTTGTCTTTGCCATTGCTGCTACATGTGAGCCCCACAACTAAAGGAGAAACAGTTTATTTTGGCTTACACCTGTAGAAGTTTTGGTCCATGGTTGCCTGGCTCATAGGCAGAAACGTCATGACAAAAGGCATGGTAGAGGAAAGCTGCTTAACTCATGACACTTGGGAAGCAGAGAGCAGAGGAAGTGGACAGGGGCCCCCTGCAGTACCCAAGATCACAGCCCTGTGGCCCACATAGTCCCCAGAAATGTGTTTTGCTAATCTCTTAGGCTTCTCTCAAGCCACTCAAGTTGATAGTGTAACCATCACAATTCATTTACTCATATTAGTATCAGTAGTTTTAAATTCTTAAATCTGGTCAGTCTTTTTGCACTATTTTATAACAGTTTCTAGAAGTGTTTAGTAATTTGTATAGTCTTTAGACTGGAGGTTTATTAATTTTATTTCTAAATTGTCAGGGGAAAATAGTCTAATTGTTCCTCACAAAGATTTTGAAAATAACAGATATTTTGTTACTGTGTACATACTTAAATTATAATGCTTATTGTTTAACCTGTAGGCTAGTTATTAGAGAAGTGACTTGAATAGGATTTATATTTTGTTTTATTTTACTCTATTTTTTATGATGTCAGACATTTTATTAATACCAAAAAAATTCAGTTCATTCTAATGGTTTTCTCTCAAAGAATTCATATTTTAGATATAATCTTATGGTTAAAGGATATTGGTGGCATTTGAATATTTGATTAGCTTAGAGATTGCTAATTCTAATTGAGCCAACTGGGAACTATAAATTATGTTCCTTATAAAGCTGACAGATCATGTTAATAGAATATCTGAAGAGGAATAATATAGACATTTTTTCTTCTTTAGTAATTTATTCATGGTCCACTTCCTTTGAAGGAAATTATAGTGGCCAAAGTACGTTTTTAAATGTTTAACAAGAGATGATCTACTGAAAAACTTTCATTATAATTATGCATTTGCATAAAGTATTAAGCCTTTAAGAATGATGCTACAGAGAGAAGCATTTATTAATTTGAAGACATGGGGAAAATGTTTCATGTGTGTATGTATGAGATGTACAATACATTAAAACTGGGATATACAATAAAATGTCAACTATGTTAACTGTATTAACTCTGGTTGTCACATTTGGATTGTGAACTTACGTATATCTTTTGTGTATACTTGTACATTTGCACTTTTTCTATTCGGCTTCTTCTTAATTTGACACCCAGGAATAATTGTTACATCAAAACAATGATCATTTTCTCAGATAAGGAAGAGCTGGCTTAAAGACATTTTGTGTTTAACAGTACTGAATTCAATATTGTATAATATTGGCTTGCAGTGTGTTCTGGTTGCCATCATAGGTTTGTAATTTTAGGTTGCTGTAATAGATAAAAATGTGCAGATCAGAGGAGAAAATAAGAATTCTATGAAATCTATGCAAATTCTGCTTCCCTCTCTACCTTTTTCTTACCTGAAAGCTGTAGTTTTTGTCCTGTTAGTACAAAAATTGGGCTGAATTCTGCAGGAGATCAAAGAACTCATTCAGAACAAATGGAGTTTTAATTAACTTTACATAAAACTAATAGGACCAGATATGGCCCTTAATTGCCTTTGTTCCCACCTTACATACATTTTGGTTTCCATGGTAATAGATTGGAATGTTTAGGCCTGGCCACAGTTGTTTTCCTTGTGACACATGACTGGATCAGGCTCCAGCCACAATGATACATACTTTCTGTACTCTGTCTCCCTTTAGGTACAGTGTTTATCTAGGGTCAGGGGAGGGATGAAAGGCAAGGTTTGTCTTTGGAGAAGCATTCCAGGGCGAGTCAGGACTGCAAAGTTAACTCTTTACAACCCCTCTGGGATGTTGCTCAAGTCACATTTTGAGGCTTGCACTAAGACTAGCATTATTCTATCTTAAAATGATACGCTAAAAGTCGCTGTCCCTTAAAATCCTTTAAGAATTCATCAGTAGAGTTCAGACTTGTTTTTTTTTTTTTTGTCTTTTTGAGACAGGGTCTTGCCATGCAGTCCCGCCTCAGCCTCCCAAGTGCTGGGATTACAGGTGTGCGCCACCACACCCAGCTGAGGTCAGACATTTTGATGCTTATTCTATAGGTTCCTTTTCTTTTTTGCTCACTTGAGTACCAGGTGAGGTCCTTGAATCTTTTTTCTATGATCTCTTTTTCTTTCTCACTTGCTCGCTCTGTCTTTCTCTTGTGCTTAAAGAAAGCTGCATTATCTGAGGGGATTGGGAAAATGTGAGAATTGATGCTGGAATCCAAGCTGTGTGATCTGAAACACCTAGTTAGCGCATTCTGTTTACAGCATTTTAACGGAAGAGTTGGGGTTCGTAAATAATTTATGATACCTCAAATTTTAATGCCACTTCACCGGAAACCTTAAATGGCAACTTTCAAATATGTTGATATGTGTGAATCAGGTTCTAATCTATTAATAACGTGCTTTATCTAAAGACATCTACGAGCCTAAGGTTCCCACTCATGGTAACCAGGAGCTAGGAGTTGGGACACAGTGATTTAGCCAACTGCTAAGCACAGAATTTTGTGTAGAATTGAGCACCTGTGCGGACCGGCCTAATGGACATCGCCTGGTATTTTACAAAAGTGCTCATGTACATAGACAGCAGAATAATGCAGGCGCTCTTCAAAGGAATCTCTGATTCAGATGGAAGGAAGTACTGACAGTAGCAGCCAGTGACTGCTTGTCTTCTGTTACTTCTACTAGGGGACACTGGCTCTAGGCAGATGCTTGTTTTGATAGGATCCTTCATAGGAAATTACTTTTTAGTTAGTAAAGCTGAGATTTAATTTGTGACTTAGAAGAGCAGTGTTGGTGAAGGCAGAGCCAGGGAAGAGTGCACAGCACTGTGGCAGCACGTCATAAAAATGAAGTGAGTCATGGCAGTAGAATGAGTAACAGTGAATGAAATAGTCACGTATGGAGGTCATTGTGAGGTGGTGTTGGAGCGGATGGCTCCTGAGCAGGGGTCTCTGGTAGGCAAAAGCTATTAATGATGGTGCAGACAACAACTCTGACAGCCATTTCTGCATATTCAGGTGTGATTAGTATGGAAACAGAGGGTGCCAGCATTTATGAGGTAACTGTGATAGTTAATAGTTAAAAACTTAATAGTTGTGAATAGCCTGCTACTGCAGAAAAGCTGTGTTCATTGCCACAACCTATAATGACTGCAGAGGCACACTCTTGCTGTGTACTCCTGGTGCTTTGTCAAGATAATGTAAGTCCTTGGAAATGACATTGCCCATTTGTGTGACTTATTAGTAAAGGAACTCAATAACAAGGTGAAAACAGAAGATTATGTACTTTAACTTTGTGTTTTCTCTCAAGTTCTGCCTTTATCTTTAGTTCCCTGTTTCGTGCTTAAATAATGGTTTCTGCAGATCAGCCCACATTTTGGTTGTTGTGTTTCATCTAGATTGTTGCATACATTCATCTTCTAACATTGTGGACATGCCCTGAGGCCTGTGTGCTTAGGCCATTTCATTCTGTCAGCATCATAAGTTTGCTTATGCAAAGCTAGAGAGAGGACTTAAGTCATTCATTTGATTTGGCCTCTTGGTGCCGTCAAGAGACTCAGTAAGATCCTGCTCCGTGGTTGCTGCTGGTGTGTGCAGCACATTCTACAGTAAAGTTTTCTTTTGTAAGTACTAAGAGTGTACTGTAATAATAAAAAGTATAGTATAGTGAATACATAAATTTGGGGCCTCATTGTTGTTATCTAATATTAGGGGCTGTACATAATTTCATGTGCTTTATTTTCATATGGCAGGAAGTGGATTGGGTGTGTTTACACCAGCAGCAGTACAGACATGTGGGTAATCAGTTACGCTTTGTCATTAGGACTGTGATGACATCTCTATGTGACAAGCATTTTTAGTTTCATTATAATCTTATGAGACCACTGTTACATACGTGGCCTGTTGCTGACTCTATGAAGAAATTATACACAAGAACCATAATGAAGGGTCTTGAAGATAAATGTGTGATTCAAGAGAAGGTGATATATGATAGGATTGCTGAGATATGATAGATACATTATGTAGATGTTATCATTAGTTCACAATGTTGACACTTTCCAGAAGTGCTCAAATAAGTTAAAATAGGAATAGTGTTAACCAGTATTACTCAAGGAGATTTTATTTTATTTTTTACAAGAAAAGGTGCTGCTGTATTTCTGCAGATTTGGCGCGAAATGTGCTAAGGTCAGTGAAACACAAAAGAGACCTGACTGGGAAAGCGTCAATGTAAAGGTGATAGTGGAAGTCATTTCCATAATTTCTTTTATTCATTTCACCCATTTCTTATAATTTTATCGGATACTAATAGTGATGACCAAAAACACATATAGTCCCTTCCCTCTGAAACAAAGAAACCTAAATCTGATGAATCTTTACAAAATTTCTTAGAAACTTAAACTGACATCTCTGTCAGCTAGTCATATCAGGACCCAGGATTTCAACTTGATTGTAAACTTTTCAGAAAAGTCCATTATACTGCATCTAAATGAATGAGAATATATGCTGACATTGAAACTAGTGAGAGAGACAGACAGAGAGAGGGACAGAGAAATTCTGGTGAGGATTTCCTAGCCTAAGAGTTCCGTTATAATCTTAGCCCAATAAGTGAAACAAAGTCTTGGAGTAACAATTTTAACAATTGCAGATATCAGGAGGCAATTCAGAAGTGGGATGAAGCGCTACAGTTAACGCCAAATGATGCTACCCTGTATGAGATGAAATCACAGGTAATAATTATGAAGAATTTTATTTCATCATGAAATTATGCTGTTTGGTGAGTAATAATGAGCCAAAATAATATTTTCTCCTATCTTCTTCTTGAAATACAATTTATTTTGAAAAATTTTGCCATGTTATTAATGCTTCTGCCTCATGCCCCAAATTAGAAACTCATTTGCCTATATGATGGACTTCTCTTGTCTTTCAACCTGTGGTATGAGCAGATGAATGTCTTCTAAAAAGCCACTATCGTTCTCTTAAATAAATGCAAAACACCTACTTTCCTGCTGAGTTATCTGCAGCAGCAGTAGTGCACTTTTCTTCCAAATAAGAACGGCGTGGATGCTTTGGATTCCAGAACTCCTGGACAATAGAAGGTAGAACAGATGCAACTTAAAAAGTAACATTATAGTTAAAAATGCATTTCTGATATTTTATGGGAAAGTGCATCTGAAGTAGATTATCTCAGAGACTTAAGACTCTCAAACAGAACATTAAACGTATTTTTGGCTGATAATCATTGCAATTTAGGCTTGATCTGCACATCTACCAAATGTTTTTCAGTTGATGATCTCTAACCTGAGATATGCTTTATTAGCTTTGATTTTACTTTTATTCTTTTTCCAGGAAAAAAAATTAAGGACCTTCATTTGAATTCCTTTAAATTTCAGTTTAAAATATGTGTGTATTAAGGCAGGGTTTACAGCAAACTGTATTAAAGATTTAATTTGGAACCTGATATGGAGTTTCTGTCAAAAATGTTCTAAAATGTTGATGGTCTCAATGATTATAGGTAAAATCTACCACTTGCCATGAACTGAAGTGGAGAACATTCCAACTTTTTGATTTTTCTGGTTTGTATGATTTGAAAAGCCTAGTTATGAGGAGGTCTGTAAAATGTTTAAATAATTTTTATAGAAGGGAGTTGTTCAGTAGGTGCAGGATGATTTTCTGAAGTTAGTTTACCTAGTTTTACAGCAAGACTTGAAATTTGCTAAAAACTACATTGTAAGTAAAGTAAATAAAGATGGAGATCAAATAACACTAACACTGCCATAATAGGACCACTTGATTTTGACCAGATGGACAAAGTTCAATAACTGGAAAGGGAACAGTTTATATTTTTCTGGTCATTTTGAGATTGAAAAAGAGGACTAAAATTCCTAACCCTGAATGGCAAAAGAGGAGGTAAAAACCACCAAAATGTTAAGTTTGCCAGACTAATACATCGTAAAATTGAAAAATCTTTGTTTATATATGGTTGTCCATCAGTAGTTTTCTATCTGTCTGTCTGTCTATCTGAAATTACCAAGTTTTCTTCTTCTTTTTGGTTTATAGGTCCTGATGTCTCTTCATGAAATGTTCCCAGCAGTGCATGCAGCAGAAATGGCTGTCCAGCGAGACCCACACTCATGGGAGTCTTGGCAAACTTTGGGACGTGCTCAGCTTGGATTAGGAGAAATAGTCCTGGTAAGGAAGTTGAGTTGTTGTAATGCTGAAATATTAAGTTGAATCTAACATGTTGTTGATTAAGCCAGGGGTGAAAACATCTTAATCAAATCTGTGCTAAATATGAATAGAAAATTATCCTTAAAGGTAACCCATAAGTACAGATGCAAGCTGTTACTGATTATCTTTTTATGATTGTAAACACCAATTATATTGGGGCAAGTATATTTTTTATTTGATATTATGAAAGGTGAAAAATAAAAATTTAATGTAAAATGTTGGCATTTCATAAAGTGTGTTTAGACAATAAGCAACTTTTAGTTTTGCTCTTTGAATCATTAAATTTACCACATTGGGAAGAGTGCCTCTGTGGTATGGGAGTGGGGCAGGTGTGTGTACCTCTTCGCTGCCCCCACCACAGCACTGTGTCCCTCTTGTAGCCAGTTCCCCCACCCATCTTTGATGTGGATGGACGGCTTGTGGACACCAGATGGCTATATTTAGTGGTATTCCAAAAAATACTCAGTCACTATGGAAAGAAATATAGCTGGGATGTCAAGACCCTGGGCATAGGTAAAAAGGCATTAGAAGTGCTCAGATCATAGACGTCGTGCAGCAGTGTCCCTGTGCCCAAATGGTTGCTGGTGGAAGGGAGCCAGAGGAAGTTACAAGAACTGTTTTCCACTGCTGTGCTTATGCCAGGTGTTGAAAAACTGATCCACTACCTGTGGAAGAACAAAGTCCCCCTCAAATGACCACCAGCTCAGGGAACACATCCTTTGGACTGAAGACAAGCAGGCACAAGGAGTTCTTGAGTTTGTTCATCCACATCATGTTGGGAGACAATCCCAAGGCAGAGTGGAAAACCAGCCTGGACATCTTCCTCACCTGTTGCAAGCGGTTCTCTCCTCCACTTCTGGGACCGTGACTTATTTTTGAAGATGCTTTCAGCAGAGTGGAGGGGGCCCTAGCAGCTGGGATGAAACCTGAGGACAAATTGATGACCAAGGGCACTATAGTGCTGAGTTCCTGCAGAACCTGCAGCCTGAGCTGTTTGGTCTACTTCCCTACAAGTAAGGGCCAGGCTCTTACAGGCTTCTTGGGGCCATGTTCATGACCCATATTGCTGAGAGATGGGAGGGGTGAAGGCCATCAGCTGTCCCCACTTGCAGCTTACATCATCACTGAAGTTTTCGAAGCTAGTCTTTTGTCCCTTTTTGTGTTGCCTTGGCTTACTTTCTCCCAAGCTTTGGTGGCCCTTCACTTGGCGGTTGAAAAAAGACCAGTGGAAACAGACCAGAACCAGAACCTAGGTTTGGCCTCTGAACCTCTGAGTCAGGAAGCTGATGCAGTATGCACCACCATGTGAATATGCACATGTGTATAGTATGTATATATGTGAACATCTATTTATATTGGTTAAGAATATACTTCTTTAAGACAATGTGAAATTATATTTACGCTCATTTTTCATTTTTCTGAATATTGATACCTGATATGTAAACAATGTGTGTGTATGTGTGTATGTACTTTTATGCGTATGTATATGTATGTGCATAGTTTATATAATATATTGCTTTGCTAGCTTCAGTGTTGATTGTAGAATAAAACTATAGGTGATGGATGAGATAATTCTCTTGACTTTGAAACCTGAGTGCGGAAAACTTTGGTATTGATGAAACTTAAGAAATAATTCTCCAACTAACATGTTTTAAAATAATTTTTTTTTCGTGTTACCGGGGATCAAACTCAGGACCTTGTGCTTGCCAGGCAGGCACTTATTCCACTGAGCTATATCCTCAGCCTCTAAAATAATTTTTGTGTCCTTAAAATATCTTCAGGTGCAAGGCCCTGACAGTCCCTGTACCAGAACAACAAAAAAAGACTCAAATACCTTTACTGTTTTTACTCAGTGGCTCTCCCGGAGCTGTGTGTATGATAAGGAGTTTCACTCTGAACCTTGTGTATATGGCTTGTATCTGTGCCCTTATCCACACTGGAGAATATTTTCTGCCTTAGAAAAATTACTTTTCTCTTTTAAGAATGTTGATTTTCTACCTTTTTTTAATAAAACAAATAGATTTTTTCTTTTCAAATTGATACTTGGACAGAGTCCCGCAGAGCCTCAGAACATTTTTGTCATAATCAGCCATCACATTTTTGTGATCTGCCCCTTTTGTAGATTTGCTCTGCCCTGGGAATTCGGCTGTAAGTTGTCACAAATTACGGAAAGCTTTAAAATGGTGAGAAAGGAGCCCTTCTCAGTCCTGCCCTAACATACCCTTTAAGTGCCTCTGCCATTTCGTATTTTTCAGCTCCGTAAATTGTGGATAAAAGCACAGCAATGCATATGGTTGTCAGTGGAATGACTGAATTTACCCAGTTGTCAAATTTTGCCTCAAATTAGCAGATTCACCTCAGCATTCGTGATTACCTATGTTGTCCTTTGGTTTCCCCTTCAAACTAACCGGTATCATATTACTGATTCCTTCACAAGTTAACTTAGTTGAATAAAGTCTTGTATGCATTTGTGTAAAACAAAGTTTACCCCATTACAAATTGATAACAATATTATGATAGAGATAAGCCCACTAACAGAGATTATAAGAGGAGGAAGAAAGTAGAATACAGGAAGTAATGATACATTTAAACTGAACAGTTACTGGCTTAGTGAGGACAGTGTGGGAGAGGGTAGAAGTTAGTGAGAAAGAAGTGTTTGTTGTATAAAGTTTACTGTAAGTGGTATTAAGGGACTCTCTTGACATGTCTGCACCTTATTGGTAGCAAAGGCTAAATAGGTGAAAATTGACTATGAGAATTGTCCTGTTTCTTAGCAGGACTATACACACCTGATAGTTAACAAAACTCTTTTAAGTTCCTAAAAAGCATTTGCAAATTTAATACAACAGTGCCAAATTACTTCTTTGTAATTGAGTAAATTATATATGACTTGCCAAATTACTTCTTTGTTTTTGAACAAGTTACTTATGACTTTATGGTTTTATTGGTCTTTTCTTACTTTTTTTTTGGTACGTGGAATTGAATTCAGAAGATTTTATTGATCTTTTACAATTAAAAATAAAACACATTTTGAAAGTTTTTTGAAGGCTAAATTAGTGATAAATCTTGAATTTAACATTACTAATAATGGTTTTGGTAAGTAATAGAATTTTTGGCCATTCTTATAATAACTTTTATTTCCAAATAAAGGTGCTTGGCAAATTTGTACATATAATATACAAGGAATTTTCATGGGAAAATAATTGTTTCAACTCAAGCAACTTGCAAATAATATGAAATGATTTTCATAGTGATAGAAATTAGTTTAACCAAGAGCCATTCTCTTTCCTGGTCAGTTAGCATTGTCCTCTTTTCTCTTTTTACCTGAAGACTAAAGTGTAACCAGAGTTGGAAAAAAAAAAAAAAAGAAATTCAAGAATTTATTTTTTAACAGAATAGTGAGAGGTGAAGGGACATATCATAAAATTCTGGTTTTTTGTCTTGTATGTCATTAAAATTTTATAGGTCATCATCTCTTACTTGTCTGGTAACAGAAAGTCCCTAGGACATGTATACTTAGCAATAATTATCCTTCCCAGAATAACTATATTGCGGGTGAGACAACAGAGGTACTTTCAGCCATCTAATGAAAATAAAGTTATTGAATGTTTAAAGATTTTTCAATAAGAAAACCATTTGTTCAACTATTTTTACTGTTTCTGTGATTCTATTAGTATTGTACACTTTTAGAGAAATTGAACGCTATTCCTCCCAGTTTAAATGTAATTTTTAGGGATCTATTTGTAAAAGTCTGAATTTGTGAATTTTGTGTAGGTTCAGGCTCTTCAAAGACTGGAGTGGTTAGAAAAACAAAAAGACTGTACTCAGCACGGTGTGGTAGCACATGCCTGTCTTCGGAGCATTCTGGAGGGTTGAAGCAGGGGATTACAAGTTCATGTCCAGCCTGGGCAGTTTAGCAATTTAGCAAGACCCTGTCTCAAAATAAAAAACTCAGAAGGGCTAGAGATACAGCTGTAATGTAAAGACCCTGGTTCAAGCTCTACTACCACAAAAAAAAAAAAAAAAAAGACTTAAAATGTCATAATGATGGAACACTATGAAAAAATATATTGAACTCAAACTAAAAATTTCTAACATCTAGTAATTCCCACTATATAATACATGTATGAGCCAAAATAATACGATAAATAGAAATGAAAAGTAAGTTAAAATCAAACATCAGGAGTTGGGTATATCCTGTGAATAATTGCTTAGATTTTGAGAATCAAGTATTGTTACAGTTTGTGCCTGGATGTCCCCCCAAAGTCTCAAGCAGTCATGGGACAGCCTTCTAGAGTTTATGATTGATTCATGGTCCAATGCTGGGATTATGGGTGTGAGTGCTACACTGCCCTGGGGTGGGTAGTTTGCATACAATGGAAGGGAGGGAGAGAGGCTTGATCTTGCTGCTTCTCTCCTTTTGCTTTTGCTGCTTTTGCTGTCTTCTGCTGCCTTGAACAGTAGTCCTCTGCCATGTACCACTCTGCCATGGAGCCAGCTGAGTATGGACTGAAACTGCCACAAAATGAGTTAACCTTTGCTTCCTTAACTTTGGGTGTCAGGTATTTTGTCCCAGCAATGAGAGAAAAGTAACCAAGACACGTGTGTGCACTGGAAAATAACTTACATAAAATAACTTGAGAAAGCAAGAGAGAGCAAGGAGAGGTCAGTGTTACTGGAGAAGGAAAAGAGCTTGGATTTCTTGAGAAGGCTAGGAAGAAGAAGGATGAGCAGTAAGAAATCTGTTGAGGACTGTTCTGGAAGTATGAAGGCAAGGGTTGCTGAGAAAAGAATATATAAGGAGACTGGTTCTAGAGAAGAAGTTATAAAGGAAAGGAAATGAGGAAACATAAGGACTAGCGAGTGACAACAGTTTGAGGAGGGATGATTCAGTTAGCTTCTCACAGCCCCTAGCCTCCAGTGCTGGAACTAGCTTCTAGGCCTCCCTTTTCAGGTTCTGCATAATTCTTGTCAGCTCTTGATTTTCTTAATGCAGTATATGATATGCACTAATTTTATTTGCTAATGTTTTCTCTAAGTCTCATTATACAGTAGTGATACTAATATTTTACTTAAAAGAATCTTTTACCAGGCTCTTTCGTGTTTTTCTCATTTCTCTTTTACAGTGCTTATTATTTTTGTGGTAATGGTATTGATGTGATAGTTTTCAGACAAAAGGAAGATGGCTCACAAGTGAAAAATTTTCCCACCATAATCATTGAAGAGTTAAGGCAAAGTTGTAACTTCAAATGTGTATGTGTGGATGCACATATATACACCCATACACACACACACACACACACACACACACACACACGACTACATTAAATATACTGAGTTTTAGAAATGAAACAAATAAAAACCTATGACCTGTTCTTTTTCCAGGCAATCCGAAGTTTCCAAGTAGCCCTTCACATCTATCCAATGAATCCTGAAATATGGAAAGAGGACCTTTCCTGGGCAAGAACACTACAGGAGCAGCAGAAGGTAGCACAGGAGATGAAACAAAGTGAAACACCATCAGGGGAAACACATATTTCACCAAAGTCCATTCCTGACTATGACTTTGAAAGTGATGAGATTGTTGCTGTTTGTGCAGCTATTGCTGAAAAACAGAAGACAGTTTCAGCTAACAAAACAATGGTTATTGTGTCAGCTTCTGGGACTGTAGAGACTGTAACTGAGAAGGAAGAGGGTACCATGCCCCCGGATGGCTCTGTGTTTATCAAAGCCCGATGAAGCAGTATGTGTAGTGGAGTTGAGTCTGTCATTTTGATTGATACTTACGTTTAAACATAGGTACATTTACCCTGGAGAAAGAGGGCAAAACTCCTGTTTGTAAAATATGGCTTTCTGATGAGGCATATAAAATTAAACAGAATGATTGTGTTTGAAATATGTTTTGATAAGTTATGACTTACACTTAAGATTAGAATTCTTAGTAAAATTGTTTAAACTGATGAAAATTTTAATTTGGTTATATGAGTGAATATATTTTAAAGATACAACTTGAAAAATGTGTTCTTAAGTAGTAAACAATTTGATGGTCATTAGTTTTAAAGGTTGACCCACTGATGTTTTGTTTTCTGATGAAGTGTCTGATTCCTTTCCCTCCTTGAACTCTGCTGCTTGCTCCTGTCCGCTCTTTCACTGTTCTTGCTAAATGACCGTAAGTAGCTAAGTCAGTCTGTACAGTGAATTTCTGACATTCGTTTTGATTCAGGTGTCATTTGCATATATGTGGAATCTTTGAAAGTCTGGTTGAAAATGTGTACATTCTGAACATTTTTTTAGTCCATCTAATTCTAATTTGTGCTTCAGTTTTGACCTTGAAATTGTAACAGTGGTAGCTGTCTCCGGTATTTGTTGGGTGTGTGAGATGCTGATGTCAGAATGATGGTTTTTGCTGTGTATCCTCACCACAAGTCATTTTTAAGATACAGAGTATTTTTACAGATATTTCATAATAAATAGTAGTTCTCCATTATCCCAATCAAAAGCAGTATTTCTTTTTCTCAATTTTAGGTACTTAAAAAACCCTGAAGTTACTTATTTCGTGCTTGTAACTTTCTAGCTGGTGATTTACAATTACTTTTTCAGATAAGTTTTTTGGAACCATTTAGTTATAATTTTAAATAGCTAAGTTATATTCTAAAAATAAAAAGGGATGTTATTATTAGAGTGCCACTGAGTGAATAACTTAAGCAAAACACACATAGAAACTGGAAAGTGATTGAGGGTATACTCCCATGACTGTGTGAAAGGCATATTAAATAATTTATTGAAAGGCCACAGCCATTGGAATAAAATACTGTCATTCCTAATGTGAATTATTTTTCTATTATATATTGTAGTATAATTATATAAGACTGTTGTGCACTGTTATTTCTAGAAGCCAGAAGGATGTTATTGGTGTAAAATTAATTTTATCTGTTAGAAATGAAAGCTGCTTTATGTTAAGGAATCTTAACTAACACTGCTGCAGCATGTAAATAATGGTCTATGTTTTTGTGAGGATAATTTTTAAAGGTTTTAATAAAATGCTTATCCCCCACACACAAGAAAATCAGCAATTGCCTTAAGAAGTATTGTATTTCCACCTTAAGTTATATCATCAGAAAATTAACCCTAGCTAGACAGGTCAGTTTTAGAGAGCTAGATATGCTATTTTATTTTGTTTTATAAAGAATATTTTCAAAGGGTGGGGGTAGGTATCTAGAGATTCCTTAGTATGCTGGGTGTTTTTTTGTTTTGTTTTGTCTTGTTTTTTAAGACAGGGTCTTGCTTTTAGCCAGGCTAGCCTCGAACTCACTGCAATCCTCCTGCCTCTTTCTCCTGGTACTATTTTGTGTAATGGATATTTGTGTATTCTGTAATTTGTGAATAAATAGTTTTTTTCCTGCATTTTAGACTTTCCTGTTATTTTGTGTTAGCTTTTGAAAAATTAGGTTGATTTACTTAGTTTCTTTCTTATGTGAAAGTAATATATGTTAAGTACTTTGAATGATTCCTAACATGTGAAATGCTTAGCAAATGTTAGCACTATTTATGAAGAACTTGAATTTGTTTGGAGATACTTAACCTTACTTTCCATTGACTTTTAAGAAAGGCAAACTTCATAATCTTTTCCTTATATGAAAACGAGAAGTTACTCCTTCTTACATTGTAGGGCAGATCAGTTGGAGATTCTTGACATAAAGTCTGCACTTCCACTTACAAAGAGGCAAGACCCAGTGTGGAGTGCATGTAATCACTGGATTATTAAAGAACTTATTGCTTCTACTGTATTAGCATTGGTCGGCCAAGTTGGTCTCCTTTTTACCTAGGTATAAGATATAAAGCAGTTCAGGCATAAGGTGAAGGAGAGGCAGAGGTACCATCGTGGGTGCTTCAGTGGGAGCAGTGAGACAGGAAGGGTCCTAGCAGTCCACCCAAATGCTTGGGTGCTCCACGGTGGGGATGACAGGAAAAGCTGCATGCAGAGGCAGGAAGACAAACTCACCAGATTCCAGTCCAGTGTCAGGGGATTTAGAAAGGGAAGCTAGACTATGCAGAACCACATCACCCCTTCCATCCCAAGGCTAGTGTGCACGCCATCTTGGGAGTGCATCTAATGCCCTGTGGGAGGGAGCCAGCATGGAAGTAGAGGCCAGATTACTGGAAAAAGTACCCCCGCCCCAGGAGAGCTCTGTAAGTGAGGTATTTGCAGGCCAGGGCATCAGAGAAACTGAAAACTTGCATAAAGGTGTTTGAGAGGGCAGTGGCAGGCCTTTGGGGGAGCTGAAGGCAGGCGCACAGCCCTAATTAGGAAGGGACTTCATTCTGAGTGCTTGAGAAGACTGTAGTTCAGGGGCTAGGCAAAGGGCAAGTTTCCGGGGGAAGCGGAATCAGGCGGGCCCCAGCACAGACACTCTCCCATTCTTCCTGCAAACGCTGGGAGTGTCTGCACCCACGGGACACCCTGCTCATCGTTCACAGCTCTTCACACACCCAGGGAAAAGCCCTGCCCCCCATGCCGGGGGCTGCGGACGGCAGTGGAACCCGAGACGGTGGAAAGTTGAGAGCAGCACCCTAGCAGCTTTTAGCAGCATGCTTGGGAGAAAGCTTGGGAGAGAGAATACAGACAGCAGCAGGATTTGTCTAGCAGGAAAGGAGCAGGGATCAGAGAGACCTAGTGGGAACCAGTGAAAACTGGATCATAAGGCAGTCACACCCCACTGTTGTCAGTACTGTGATTATCTAAAGAAGTTATATACTAAGACAAAGGCAAAGGTTTGGAAAGTATAGCCATGTCAACTACATTGGCTCTGCCTGTTCAGGAACTGGGGTGTCTTTCCATTTTCTTATGGAAAAGATCTATCCTGCCTGTTCAGGAATGATAATATCTTTCCATTTTCTTCTTTTTCAGATGACCATCTTTTTCATTGTAGAGGTCTTTCACTTCTTTGGTTAGGTTAATTCTTAGGTATTTTTTTCTTGATACAATGGTGAAAGGTATTATTTCCCCAATTTCTTTTTTGATGAGTTTATTATTGGTGTATAGGAATGCTACTGCGTTTTGTGTGTTGACTTTGCATCCTGAAACATTACCAAATTTAATTATTAGCTCTAGGAGTCTTCTAATGGATTTTTTGGGGGTCTTCGATGTAGAGCATCATGTCATTTGCAAATAATGATAATTTGACGACTTTTCTTATATAAACCCCCCCTTTTTTTGTCTTTTTGAGAGAGGGTCTTGCTATGAAGTTGAGGCTGGCCTTGAACTCACTTTGTAGCCCAGGCTGGCCTTAAACACACGACAGTCGTCCTGCCTCAGCCTCCTGAGTGTTGAGATTACAGGTGTGTACCACCATGACCAGCTTATATATTCCTTTTATATCTTTCTCTTGCCTAATTGCTCTGCCTAGTGTTCAGAAAACTATATGGAACAGTAGTGGTGATGGTGGACATCATTTTCTTCTTCCTGATTTTAGAGGGCAAGCTTTCCATTTTTCCCCATTGCATATGATTTCAGCCATTGGTTTGTCATAAATGGCTTTTATGAGATTGAGATAAGGTCCTTCCACACCTGTTTTCTTCATGTTTTGCTTTTTAATTGTGAATGGATGTTGGATTTTATCAAAGGTTTTTACTGCATCACTGAAATGGTCATGTGTTTTTGTCCTTGCTTCTATTTACATGTTGAGTTACATTTACTGATTGTATTAAAGTGTTCAAGGATTATTGGCAGTAGATCTTGACCTAAGTTCATGTAGAATTCAGCAGTGAACCCATAGGGACCCAAGAAAACTTAGTTGGTAGTTTTTCTTTTTTAAATTACTTCTTGAATCTCATTGCCTGATTTTGGATTATTCAGAGGTTTTTATGTCTTTTTCAACTTCGGTAGTTCGTGTATGTCTAGGAATCTACCCATTTCATCTGAATTCTTCATTTTATCAGAGCGCAGATTCTCTAATGTCCCATGTGCTGATGAGAAGAATGTACTCTGCTTTTCTTGAGTGGAATACTCTAGATATCTGTTAAGTCTGTTTGAAGGGTTGGTTCAGTCAATATGATTACTTTCTTGTTACATCTTCTTTTTCTGGTTCTGTTTCTCAAAATATTACTAATAATTTTCTGTATTTTGGCAGAATTGCTTGTGACTGCCCTTTTTCATTTCTAATTGTATTGATTTGGGTGTTTCGCCTTTTCATGAGATTAGCTAAGTTTGTCAGTTATGTTTATTCTTTGAAAAGGTAGCTCTTTGATTCACTGATTCTTTCTATTGTTTTAGTCTCACTTTCATTAATTTTGACTCTTTCCCTCCTTATACTAGCTTTGGATTTGGGTTCCTGTGCTTCTAGGACCGTGTGATGCATCATTAGGTTGTTTATTTGAATTCGCTCCTTTTTTCTGATGTGGGCAGTCACAGCTATGAACTTCTCTCTTAGGACTGTTTTCATTTTGTCCCTTCGGTTCCAGTATGCTGTACTAGCATCATCATTTGATTCTAGGGACTGCCTAGTTTCTTCTGTGATCCATTGATCATTCAAGAGAGTACTGTTGAATCTCCATGTGTTTGCATAATATCTGTGGTATTTTTGCCATGATTTCTAGTTTCATTGCACAACAGACTATTAATATGCACAGATAATTGTTATTCATTTATATTAAGCATGCTTTACAAGCTGGCATATGGTCAGTTTTGGAGAAAATACCATGTGCTGATAAGAAGAAAGTGTATTCTGCTGTTGGAATCCTTTATAGTCATCTGTTCCATAATCACTTGTACAACTTTACAATAACATGATGCAAAGACGGATTTTTGGAGTGTTGTTATTCCTTGCTGAGGCACACTGTTCAGACCATTCACAGAGCCTCATATTTTGTATGCAGAAAAGCTCTTATTGTGAGGAGAAATGAATGTTTTGTGTAACAGATTTTTCTGCATTAATATTTGAAGCCAAAAAGCATCACTAAAAGTAAATAATGTGTCCGTATTTTCTGTAGCCCTTTGTGTTTGTAGAAAACCTATGGAAAGGGTGCCTTTAATTTGGGAAAGACTCTTGACCCTGTGGTCTCCTGGACAAAGCACTGCTTGAATAAAACTGGCAATTTCACTTCCTTCTCTTACACAATCGACCCATTTGGTTAGATTGATTCAGAGACTTGAGATGGTGAAAAAATTGGCTTCTTGTCTACTATATCCTGTATGGGCCAGGTATGACTAACCGCCAGCCAGACAAGAAAAATCCTCTCAGAAAATGTGAGGCTCTCTGAATGGTCCGATCATTGTCTCATGGCAAGAAATAACACTCCAGAAGACTATCTTTTCATTACACAGTTAAGTTGTACAAATAATTATGGGCTAGATGACTAAACAAAGTTGAAGTCTTTTTCCTTAGTTACTATAAGCCGGAGTCAACAATGAAACGGACTTAACGGTATATTCCTTCAGTTTGTTTGTGGAGCTGTAATGGGGTGGGAGGGACTGGGACCACGACCAAGACAGAGGTGGGGGGTGAGGGTAGGGGGAGTGTGCACTCAGAGAAAAGGCCACGTGAGGACACACACCGAAGGCAGCCACTTGCAGACCGTGGCAGAAGCTTCACAAGAAGTGAGCCCCGTGTCATCACCCTGATCTTGGACATCTAGCCTGGGACTCTGAGAAAGTAAATTTCTGCTGTTGAAGCCCCCAGTAAGTATTGCTTTACTATAGCAGCATTAATGCACACATAATTCAATTTAAAACCGGACACAAGGCTTTCATAGCTATTCTTCAAAGAAGATTCATAATTAGCCAATAAGTGTATGAATAGCGAAAATCATTAGTCATTGGGGAAATGCAAATCAAAACTACCGTGAGACAGCACTGTACACCCATAGGATGGATATAATAAATACAGTGACAAGTACTGATAAGGATGTGGAAAAGTTGAGACCCTGGTACAGTGCCTGTGGGGCGTAAAATGGTACAGAGGAAAACCTGGCTTCAGAATACTGAACTTGCGGTTACTGTACATCCTGGCATTTCACTCTCAGGTATCTGCCCAAAAGAATTGGAAATATATCTACATGAAGACTTTCTAGTAAAAATGTCCATAGCAGAATTATTCACAGTAGCCAAACAGTGGAAACAATTCAATGCTCGTGAACTGTCAAATGGATAAAGAGGATGTCTGTGTCCATACCATGGGGAATTATTCAGCCATAAACCGAAGTGCTGATTCATGCTGCAACATTAGTGCCTTTCTTTCTAAGTGAAAAAAGCTGGACACCAAAAACCCACATAGTGTGTGATTCATTTATGTGAAATGTACAGACAGGCCTGCAGAGATACAGTGGTCGCCAGGGCCTGGGGGAGAGAATGGGAAGTGACTGCAGATGGGAATGAGCTTTATTTAGGGGTGATGAAAATGTTCTGCGCATAGATAGCAGTCATGGTTGCACAATGTTGTGAACACACTGAAACACTTTACATTTTGAAGGATAAATTCTATAGCACATGGTATGGCAGCTGAGTAGACAGCCAGGTTAGTGTTCTGGACAGTAAATTTAATATGATTGAGATTACGTTATGAATCTTAGTGGCAGCAGCTTTTGACTGAAGCACTTGCTTTTCGCCTGTGGAACGGGTGATCTATTGTTTCTGTTGCTCATGTTCATGAAGGTAAAATGAAATCCTTCTTCATAAATAAAATATCCTCTGAAAACATTGTGTGATAGGCATTAGCTAGATTGGGCAAACGTTTTAGAAGTTTAAGTTGCGTGCTTCTCTTCTGAGCCTGCCTTACCTCTAGTGAGAGTCACTGCGCCAGGAGGCCTGTGAAGATGACTGTCCTTTTTTTTTTTTTTTTTAACATTTCCCACAAATATCTTGAAAAACTTAACAAATAGCAAATCATGACTTGAGTTCTGCTTGATCTAATACCAGCAGTATCAGCATCGCCCAGAAGCTTTTTAGAAATGTGGACACTCCAGACCTAATGAATCAGAAACTGTTTTTATAAGTTCTCCAGAGGACTTACCTAGGCTGAAGTCTGCTGTTCACTGGTCTGTAGAAATTAAAACTAGAAGGACCAGAAGCTTACCTCCGTGTTCTGTAATGGTTACTTGGGTGCTCTGTGTGTGCCGACGAGGCATGCTTTTGTCTGTCCCAACACCCATGCAGACCACTGACCTTGGGTGCACTGGTCACTCAGACTGACTCATCACGAAGTGGATCCAAGGCTTTGTACTATTCTTCCAAATTTAATGATAATTTGTAATTATCTCGCTCAATATAATTTTTAAAATATTTTGATTTAAAAGGCTATAGAGAATCCCTGAAACAAGACCACACAAGTTTTCCAAAATTGAGGATATGGATCTCAGCTTGAATGCTTTTATTTATTATAATCTCCAAAATAGTTTCAGTTGGCACAGCTTCTTAAAACCATGTCACTATTAGGCTCAGAATTTAATCACAACCAAGCAGTTCACAAAAACACTTTAAGCAACAAAACATGCTTGATATTTCTTTGAGAAAGTTCCTTCAAATATATGCACAGGGTCACTGGGTATCACAAAGCTGTTAGAAGGTGACTCTTATGCCTAAATTCTGCACATTTACACTGTTAACACACATGAGAGGCAAATTTAACCACATCTCAGATGCTTCTGTATCTCAAAATAAATGTCTTTATGGTACAATTTGTCTTTTTATTAAATTTAAAAGATATTCTAGGTTACTCCTTAGGCAAACAAAAGTATGCACACTTTCATGGGACAAAACAAGCTGCTTTGAATTTTTATTTTTATATTATACACCAATTATGAAGACTTTAAAAAATTGTATTTTGAAAAGCAGCAATTAGTGGGGGCAATATTTGAAAATATTTACCAACATGTTAGGTTCTTTGGAAATCATAGTGTTCTGGATAAATACAATTTCACTAATTTTTTTTTCAATTATACATAACTTGGAAAGAACTATAAATATGTTGGATGATAATTTTCACATCTTAAATGGCATTTTTCCTTATTTTGATGATAGAAAACTTTTAAAAATTATTTCTATTTTATAGATATTTCTTTCAATAATTAGTTTTTGTAGATACTAATTTCACCACCTCTGCCTGAACTTGTATATGAAAAATAAATCTAACATCTGAACTTCAGCTGGTACCCTGGGAGGAAGGAGTTACTGTAACTGCATTACACCTTGTATTAACAATAAACCTTCTCATAGAGAAGAAAATACTTTAAATACCTTAAATATTTACAGCAATAAAAATTCACATTTCATGCTTTAGTGAGACACTTAGATCAGCCATAACATGGTCCTCAGAGTATATGGGACAGCGCCCTTCCAGTACCCGAGCCTCTTCCGTGTGCCGGATACACAGCTTTCGATGTCATGGAAATAGCATGCTCCTGTCACCTTCCTATCTGGGAGAAAAACCATAAGTAACTCTCCCCACCCATAGACTTGTGACTGCAATCCTGTGTCAGGGCAGGGTGTCAGCTGATGTGCGTCAGGCCTTGAGACGCATGTGAAATGACTGGAGTGTTTGAAAAATGCTCGAGTGCCTGTGTTGTCTAACATGAGCCACAAGATGAAGGTAGCACTTCTGGGCACAGCTAAATGCTTCACTTATGTGTCTATTGCACAGGATTTTATAAGTTTCCAGAAACAGTGCAGTATTGCTTTCCTTGACTACTATATACACTTTTCAGGTAAGTTCCGCATTTCACTGGGGAATGTGACTTGCAGGGAGCTCCCCTTAGGGGCAGGACCATCCCGGTTCCTCCCACTGACCTCATCTACCAATAGGACAGTCTCAGAGTCGTGGCCCTGGGAGGAGTCGGAAGTCTCTGATATTCGCAAAGTTCTCAGTGAGGTGGTTTCTTCCTGGGCCTGGCCTACGCTAGGCACACCGGGAAGCAAATTCCTGCCACCAAGACTGCTCTCACTTAGTTCTGGCAGGTAAAGGAGGGTCTGGGATGTGCTGCTGATCTCCTTCAGCTCTGGAGAGAAGAAAGATCGAGAGTGGTTGGACATGGCTGAAGAGGTCCTTCGACTCTCAGAGCAGTGCTGTCCTGAACGGTCTCTGCGGGACCCACCAATGCGGCAGAAGAGGCATTTGATCTTCTCCATTGCTTTACTGAGCACTGTTTTTCTCAGAAGTATGTATATCCAGGGGTCCAGGATGGGGTTCACAGAAGCGATCCGGATGGCCTGCAAGTCTGGGTTTCTGCTGATTTCGCGCACCACGCTGGGCTGATACAACTGGTTGATGAACACGCGCACCTGCACAAATGAGATGCCTACAGTGAGACCTTGTAATTAAGCAACTGGGAGAACACTTAAGTGCTACATCTACCTTAGCAACATTAAGGAGCGGCTCACTTTTCTGATAATAAATGCCAAAGAAAGAGTTGCGTACACAGCAAACCTCATAAAAATCAATAACTGCAAAAATGTAATTACATGTGTGCTCTGAGTTAGTATAATATTAAATATTTTTATATATTTCTTAGACCAAAGATACACAAAAATGCAGTGTATTTATAGGTAACCTATGAATAAAATCTGAAAAGCATTTTATTAATTTCACCTCTCCATTTTAAAATTTTTATAGTCCTAGTAAAATACCTTTTCTCCTAAAGTCACTAGATTTCTCCCTTTTTGACAGCCATTTTATATATTATAAATGATACTCATTTTGTATGTCAACTAACCATCTAATTACAAAAGGCTGATGTTTATAGAGTCTTAAGAAAATATACTGTAAACTTTTGAATCAATATCTATCAGGATCTCCTGTTATCCAGAATGACTATTTTCGTTTTCTGTATGACTTGCTTTTCTAGGTCTAATAATCGTCTAATGTTATTGTCTTTAGCCAAAACCTCTAATCCTTTCCTCCTGCTTTTCACACTTGAAGATCATATTGCAGCAGCCACCAAACTAGCCTTTCCACCTGCCATACCTCTCCAATCTGTTTCTGTACCATATAAATAAGATTTCTAAAGCATATATATGATTAAGCTGCTCAGCTGCTGAAACCTTCACAAGCTCCTGCTGCTTGCAGACCATAGTTTTGTTCATCTTTCAAGGCAACATTCTACTGCCCTTTGGTGAACCACTGTGAAACTCCAATCAGAATCAACTCCTCCTCTGTGCTTGGATCGCCCCTCAGCCAAATAGGAGTCAAGTGCTCAAAGACCACTACAAACAGACCAGTTGGGATGGTCCTTCTATTGCAGTTCGAGCTGCTAAGGCAAGAGCTATGTCTGCCATGCTGTGTGGGCCACACAGGGTATAAGTGAAAGATGCAAGAACACCTTAGCAACCTTTGCTATTTTGGATTATTAGTCTTGACAGTTTAAAACGTTGCTCTTATTATAATAATTTATTTGCTCACAACCTTTTAAATAAAAACCATGAAAAGGAAAACGAAGTCACGAAAGCATAGTTGCAGCCTGTATCTGTTAATAGGAAGCAAACATGTCTCATAAGACTCAAGGACACTGCTGCCTTATCACACAGCATGTAATTAATGACTTATGATATATAAATGTTACAGCTTGTGTCTAGATGTTCCCTCCAAACCTCATGTGGTCATAAGATGTCTTTTGCAAAGGTGGCTGGATCTAGTGTGACCCTGGGATTGATTAATGCTACAATGGTAGGATCAAGGGCACTAGGATTAAGGGTGTGAGTCCTACCTGATCCAAGTAACCTGGATAAGATATAGGAACAGAAAGAGCTGTGGTCACCCCTTGTTGCTTTGCTATGAATTGTTTCTCCTCTCTAATGCTTGTGTGCCATGCCACCAAGACCTTCTGAATTTTGTATCTGGCCCTATAAATCTCTAAAAAAATTAGGTAAGGATTATGGCTCTATAAGTCTCATAGAATAAAATGGTCAGAAGGCTCTGTGAGAGATAAATTATCTTCGTGTGTGTGTGTGTGTGTGTGTGTGTGTGTGTGTGTGTATGGCACTGATAATTGAACTCAAGACTTTTCTTTTTTCTTTTTGAAATGGTCTTGCTAACTTGCCCACATTGGCCTCAAACTTCCATCCTCCTGCCTCAGCCTCTTGGAAATTAATATCTTGAGAGATAAAGAGAGCTAAAGAATGTACAATTTCCAGCAGTCTATGAAGTTTTGCCTTAAAATAACATATTTAGAAACAAAGATGGAATAAATAATAATGTCAAGACTAAAGATGCTTGACTTTTTAAAAATCTACCCAAGAAACCAGAAAAACAAGGTATCTTGGCTTCTTTGTTTTTTTCTGGAAATTGTTCTGGGGTTCTCAATGTTGTCTGGGGACTCAGTTCCATCAAGGATTTTCTCAGATCTGTTTGTAACTGAGACATGGGAGTTTTCAAGAACTTTCTAGGTCTCCCTGCTATTGGTGGTTGAATCTGGTTGGCCCAGGTTCCAGTGGAACTCCATGGATTTTTTTTTCTCTTTTTGTTATGCAAGGCTGGGTTTATTTTCAAGAATAATTTATCAGCAATGGAAGTATTGGTAAAAATATAAGATTTTCTTTAAAAAACATCACATGTTATGTTCCCTAGGATTAAAAGAAATGGGTTTAAATCTGTTAGTAGGGTATACTGGGGCTTGTGTGAACTTGACACTCCAGGCCTGTAGGTGGCAGTCTTGCTCCACTGGGGAGTCTGGTACCACAGTCTTACGCAATGCGCTGTTCAACCATTCCCAAGACTTTCAGACCAGAACCTCTGAATTTTGCATTTCTGAGATTTTTAACACTGACGTTTTGTTGCTGGTTGGTACTCCACCACAACATCACAGGAAACATGGTTACTACTGAAAGGAAGAGAATTTTTGAACAGTTAAAATGGTAGTTTTGTAGCCAGTTAAAGGAATGTGTTACACTCACCTGTGGGTTTTACTTCGCCCACAGCTATAGTTACTTTTGACTACTAGCGAAGGGAATGAAAAGAAGCTGCAGTGAGCAATGCTCCACTTAAGGTCCTCGGGGTGAAGTCTATTTTTAGCTAGTCCTTAGTACAGTATGCGCTGTAGAACTTGGTCATTTAATGGTCTTCTTTGTAAAGGGGAGTTCACAGGGTAGCAGAAAGATGAGTAAAAACACACAATTCTAAATTCAGGTAAAAATATTCTCAAAAGTTGGTGAAGTTATTTGAAAAGAATCAACATAATGAGTTTTACTATTCTTAATAATGGTTTACTTCAAACAGAGAAACAAAAAAAAAAGTGACAAAATAAATGAAAACTCCATGCATTTTGTTATGTTTGGGTAAGTGTAGCAATCTGTGCTTTGAAGGCTACTTAATTTCCTTTCCCTAAAGAGGGGAGCCCAAGTAGAGGGGAGTATCCATGGCACGACTTCACTGTTGTGGGGATGTGAAGAGACTGTGCTGAAACTTTTGTCCATCAAGCCCTATATGCTGTACAAATGAACAAGTTGAAGCAAGTTTTAGACTTGGAAGAGTTTGGTGCTAATAAAACAGAACCTCTGAGTCAGAGGGGAAAATCTGTAAAAAATTCACCAAACAACACGTTTACTTTCTCCCCGCTGTTAAGCCTTTTGTTGCAGATTTCTGCAGGTGACTTATCTTTAAGATCGGCACACATTACAATATTCTAAACTTCTTGAGACTATTTTGAGGTTAAGGTTTCAGAGCACTGGAAAATAATGTATAGAAGAGTCAGTAAATTCACAAGAGAGTGTAAGACAGGAAAGCTACAAGAGTGGCTGTGTGCTGTAGAAGTAAACACCCACGCTTTGTAATCAACCTCTGTTCAAATCCTGCTGGTGCTCCTTATAATTTATGCATGAGCTATTAAAGTGCTTGGGGCAGGGCCTGGGAGGGAACATACAGGCCGGCTCTGCTTACTTTCCTCGTGACCCATATATGAAATATGGCCCCTGTGAGGAGAGACCAATAATTTCAAAACTGCAGGTAAAAAGTAGTTTGGGTGTGATTGATGACATGGTATTGGAAACATATACTTTCTACTTAAGAATAACCTGTTTGCAAGGAATGTTGAATTGAAAGAAGAATGTTGAGATCTTGGTTAGATCTATTAAATCACTTAAAACAGTAATGCTTTCCAATAAATGACAAGGTCGGTACCTAGATTTGAGCATACGTGCTATTTGTTCTGTGTCAAGCACACGTAAGGGATAATCTGTGTGTGCTTAATTATCTCACTGTCCTGTGAAGAGTCCAAAATTGACAAGCTATTACTAGAAATTCTTACCATTTTTTTTAAAGTGGGGGATGACAGAAAGGGTTCTTTACTAATTCCTCTAAAAGAGACCTGATTTCTTATTCCTCCTGGGTCACTAACTGGCCATTACTGCAAGCAAGTTACTTAATCTATATTTGTCAATCTCTATATTGCAAATTGATTTCTAAACATCTTCCTTCAACATTCTAAAAGGACACTACAAGAATAATTTCAGCTTTCAAAAAATTGCCAGTAGGTGTTCAATAAAACCAAGCCTTGCCATGTCAGCAAAGTGTGGTGGGAAGGGCCCTGGGCTAGGACTCCACAGGCACCCAGTGAGGTGCACTGAACAAATTCTTCTGCAGCTCAAGGTGCTCAGACACAGTGTGAAAATACTAATCTGCTCGACCTTGTAACTAGAGCCTTTCAAGATTTAAAGGAAATGTTATTCTGCAGTCTTAAATTACTACTATTACTATCTCAAATGCTGATGATGCCTTCAAAGAGATGACAAATTCATAGTAAACAACCAAAGAAACACAGGAAGATATTTTCCTATGGACTTAAATTTACCTGACCAAGGCAGAAGATTGACCCAATTGCCATTCTAATCCTAATTAGAAGTGAATACTTGTTAGTTCAAAGTAAGAAGGAAAGAAAGAAATAAGCAAGAAATATGGTCTTGTCTTGCCTATGCATGGGGAATACCTTTCCAAATCTCACAGTATAAGGGATATAGCCCTGAGGCAATATAATGGATTGTAATTATTATCTTAGCATTCATACTACAAAATTAAGGAGAAAAAATTGGTCTGCTACAGCTTTTAAAACTGGAACCAAGCCATGTGTAGTGGCACATGCCTGTAACCTTGGCACTCAGTAGGCTGAGGCAGGAGGATCACCATGAGTCTGAGGACAGCCTGGGCTACATAAGTGAGTTCAAGGCCATCCCGCACTGTGTAGTGAGACATTATATGAAAGAATAAATCCCACAAAACCAAATAAAAGCAAACCAAAGCAAATCAACCAGGGACCTTAGGAAGTTGTTTTGCCTGCATATTTCTAAAGAATGCAATCTCCTTTTTCTCTAAGCATACTTTCATTTCTTTAGCTTTTCCTGTATTTAAAAAAAGAAAACAACCTGAGACTGATTATAAGTAGAGGAATGAACAAAATCTGAATATATTCCTACCAAATCTTACCATGTGACATAGATTACACTCCCTTTTTTGTTCATTAATTCCAATCCACTTCAGAGAATTTTGTAGGTTTAACACTGTTCCTTCTATCCACAAGGAGTTCCCCAATTTTTCTAAAATCTCCAAGTACAACTGTATTTTGACAACAAATTAAAATTTACTTTTTATACTAAGCTCAATATCAACCACCTTCTCAGAGCCACTGCAGCTGTTTCTTCTGTCAGAAAGACAAATTTCCTGCTGTTTAGTGGCTGCTTAATTCCCTTCTATATTATGTCAAGGTTTCTAAAACTCCAAGTGAATTGTATTTGCTCTGGTTGGCTGCCTTTCCAGATCATTTTGAATGATTCATAGGGATTGATTTTTCTCAAATGGGATTAGAAACCAGCTTTATTTGATAAAGTTAAAATAGATGTTTCATTAGTTTCCTTGGAACTGAAAATAGGCCTAACTACTTTAAATGTCAGAGAGTTCAGAAGTTTTAATCTTAAATTAAATTATACCATCAATCTGAGCAACACAAGAAAGAACGTTGTATAAGTAAGCCAATGATGCCTGTATCTGTGGATAAATTTCCCTTTTGATTCTTTCTGTAACTGTGGGGTTGTGAGTGAGTGGGTTATACAATGGCCCCATTACTTACCACTAATTTATGATTAGATAGATTATAAAATTAGATTTTAATAGCCAAATCTCAAAGCTGTAAGCTCAGGCTACTACTACATGTATGACTATGTAGTTCTCACAAAAGTATGAAGTTCTTAGCTGGCACGATTATTTCTCAGCCGAGCCGGTTTCAGTCGTTAGGTTGGGACCCCCTTATATCTACTACAGTGTACTGACTTTCTAGAGAGTGGACAGTATTTATGGTTAATTACAAACCCTAAATAAAGCTCCTACAACTTATTGCTTCTAGGCACTCAAATAAGTTCAAAGGATTTGTCACAAATGGTCTCACCCTGGGCCTTAGAGCTGGGTCTATCATGTCAGTGCATAGGATAAATTAAACTTTGTATCCTCTCCAGTTACCTGAGGGCAACACTTTATCTGTGGCTGTGCAGGAATTAACACCTTCACATGCTCGTCTCCAACCAAAACCATTTAGAAGGTATGTGCACTTTGCTCACTGCCTACTTCTAATTCCTCAGTTCCTTAAAGTGAATGTTCTGTAAATAACAACCACTCGGTCATTTACTGTTCTGTAAAACATAAGGCAGAGGCCAAGGAACCCAGGCTGCATCAGAAGAAGAGTTCTTCCTTCCAAAATCTCACTTTATTCTAAGCTGCTATTACAGACAATGAAATATACTTACGTGGCTCAAGTGTGATTTAATTCTGTAAAATACGCTGGGCCCTAGACGGTTTAAAGGCTGTCCTTGCCAATCATATTTACTTCTGTTCATACCAACTGGCCAGAAGCTACTGTATGCTGGCATCAGCCACCTCTAAGTTCCTTCCACTTACCGTCACTTTCAAAAGAGATATAATATTTTTATATCAGAGATCCCTGGAGGTATTAATAAAGCAAATAACAGAGTCACAACCCATTTTCCTTTTTCTTCTTGCTCCCAACAAGCATAAGAAAGAGCAGGTTGTTTTTTTTTTCTTCTTTGAGTTTATAGTTTAGAATTTCCAGGGATGAAATACCTTGAGAGCTGGAACAGCTCAGAACTAGCTGCTCTCAACCTAAGCACCAGGTAGGAAGTGATGTTCACCTGCCTGTCCATTTCTGGCGCATTCCATCTTAACAACAGGTAAAGTAGAGAACTAGTGAGGTTAGATCCTCGCTATCAATAATATTTTAAAAGTCAGTCTCAAGGAAATTTAAAAGAGGGTGTTGACCTGACAGTGAAGTGCCGCTGAACTCCCACATCCACAGTTACAGAAACCAAACTGGATGTTCCGGGAGGGAAACCAAGCACAGGAGCAGCCCGGGAGCTGCATATAAACCACAGGACTCTGGCGTGACAATCAATAGGAACCATCTCTAAGCTTCAGTTTTTCTAGAAGGTACTGTGCCTCTCATGGTTTTTGAGAATTTAAGTTCAACACCCATGTACATCAGGCTGTCCCTAACTGCAGAAAAAATCTGCTTTCCTGGTCTGCAGAAAAAAAAGAACAAACCTGAGTGTGCAATATCCCCTGTCCGTTAAGATGTTTTCCTGGGCACAGAATGGCAGATCAGGGAACCTACCCTGAGAATGCAGGTTCTGCTAGACTATGCTAAGCAAGTGAAGTGAAGGAGTTAGGCTATAGAAAGAGAAAGGAAAAAAAAAAAAGAAAAGAAAAGAAAAACCTGACATCTCTTCTAGCACTAAAGTTCTACAAATCTAAGGTTACAAAAATCGTTAAGCCCTGCACAAAATACCTAAACCTTCACTGTCCTAAGGAATAGTTACAAAAGAGATCACCAGCCCCTGATGTGGTGGACAGGGCTAAGTCACCCTATAGCCTGTTTCCCTCCACTCACGACAGAGACAGGTGGGTGTTCCCAGAAGACTCGGCAGATGCCAGGCAGTAAGGTGTAGGCAGGGGCCTTCCCCAGAGAGAGTGAAAGTCCGGTTTTCAGGGAAAATACCTCGGTGCCTGTAGAGGGAAAGCACCTATGAATCTCATGAGGACCGGGATTTAAAAGGTGGTTGGGCAGCCCTGTGGGGATCCCAGCCCCGACCTGGAGGAGATCCACTCACTGCTAAGTAATCAGAGGGAAAGGTGGCAGCAGGAGGAGAGAGGCGGTCGCGCGGCGCCATGGGGCTGAGGTGAGGAGGCGGTGGGGTGAGCGAAACCCCAGTCCGGGCCACTCACCACAAGCGGGATGGAGCAGATGAGCACCACCAGGGAGGTGGCGATGAGCAAGATGACCATCTGGATCTCCGCGCCTGCGATGCGGCGGAAGCTCCGGCGGCGGCGAAAGTCGCTGAACCTCTGCAGGGCTGGGGAGGCACTGGCGTGGCCCCGACAGGCAGAGGCCAGGGCGGCGGCGGCAACCGCGTGGTGCTGCTCGGTGCCCAGCGAAGTGCGGCGCATGAACTGGCGGTGCATGCGGAGCAGCGCGCCGCACACTAGGACGTTGCAGAGCACGGTGGCGAGGATGAGGAAGGAGCTGAAACCCGCGTACATGTAGGAGAAGGCGGCGTACGCTGTCACGTTGGTGGTCCAGTCGATGAAGCACCAGGTGTCCGGGTACTGCGGCCGCGAGCGGCCAAGACCCATGTTGGGCAGCGCGCAGAAGAGCACGTTAGACGCGTAGACGGCGAAAAGGGTGAGGCCGGCCAGTCGCTTGTCCACGTAGTGGCTGTAGAAGTAGGCGTGGTTGATGGCCAGGTAGCGCTCTATACTCATCGCACAGATGATGCTGAGGCCGGACAGGCCGAAGAAGAGCAGGATGAAGGTGCTGTAGTCGCACAGGGCCTGGCCCCCCGGCCACTGGCCCTTCATGTAAGTGGCGATTGTCACCGGGCTCACCAACAAGGTGCCCAGTAGGTCGGTGACAGCCAGCCCGCACACCAGCGTGTAGAAGGTCGTCTCCTTCTGCTCCTTACGAGACTTGCAGAGCACCACGATGGCCACCAGGTTGCCCACCACCCCGAAGATGAACATCACCGCCGGGATGGTCACCGGGCTGTTCAGCCGGTCCGTGGTAAAGGAGGCAGACGCATTGACCCCGGCTGTGGACATGGTGGTGACGCCCCAGTGCGCGGACTTGGGGCGCGAGCTCGGGTCTAAGACAGTGAAAGTGGAGAGAAAGAGCAGTGAGCACAAATTACCGCTCGCAAGCGGTTAGTTCCCAGCCCAGCGCGAACGGCTGCTGAGACAAGAGGACCGACTCGGTCTCAGTTTCCGGGCTGTAGTCGCTAACTCCGGCTACCGAAATTCCCAGGCTCCCGGCGCGTCCTGCCAAGCACACCACTCCACTGACATTAATATTTATAAAGCTCATAACTGCCCTTCCACCAGGCCGGTTCCCTCCACTGCCGAGATGAGCAGGACCAGTCTCGAGGGAAAAGTGACTTGCTAGTGTTATTCCTGACACATTCTGAGTCGGCAAAATTCTCACTGAAAACAAGTTACGGACGGGAATTCGGAAAGCAAGCACTCTCTCTCCTCTGCGGAGCGCCCGCCCACCGGTGCTGCGCGGGGCGACCCCACCAAGCCCATCCTACCTGTAGCAGCTGCAGGGAGAGCGAATCTGTGAGCCCGGGGTCCGGCCTCCGAGGTTCCGGCCCGCCTCCAACCTGCCTGCAACCTCGACTCGCTCGGAGGAACTTGCCAAGCGTTGGCTTTTCGTCTCAGTGGCTGCCAATTTTCCGGAACTGGGGTCAGAGTGCCAGCTTTCAAAGACTTGGAGAGCGAGACGGGTAGCGGAATGGGCAGTGCAGGCTGACGTTGGGTCCTTGTTTGACTTTCCCCGACTTCAAAGGCTAGTCCAGCTTTGCGGGGTGGCGAGTCTAGTCCCGGGGCGCAGCGCCCAGGTGAGCCGCCCGCGCAGGTAGAGAGCAGCGGCGACCCGACCGCGGCCGCGGGCTGAGCGGGCGGCTACCGGCGCTGGCGGCAGCCGAGCAGGCCGCTCCTGGTGGCCTGGAGCCGGCTCGGGCTCCACTCGGTCTGGGGCTCTGACTTGGGGCTGTTCATCTTCCTCCCTAGCTGATGGGGCTCCAGCTCCTCTCTCACCCTGCGAGCCTCTGTACAAACTTTTCTCCTCCTTCAAGTTTCCCTGAGGGAGGCGGGGACGGAGCGCGCGCGGCCCGGGAGCCCATTGGCTAAGCCGGAGGGGGCGGTGCTAGGGGCGGTGCTGCACTCCGAGGGGCGGGGCCTGCACTCTGCGGGGTGGGGCCTGCACTCCGCCGGGCTCTCCAGGCTGAGGCGCTCAGGCTTGCGCACTGGGAGCGGAGCGCAGATCCTGCGCCGGGCGGAAGATCTGGAATTCTGGGCGCTTTCCCGGGCAACCTTTCAAACTGCTGGAGTCGGGAGCAGGGCTGGAACTAGCGTCTCGTCCCCTTCACTTTCTTGCCTCCCCGAGCGGCTGTTTTTCACATTTGTCCGCGGGCTGCAACGCCTGAGTCTTGGGAAGGGAGGGCACTGCTTTAGGACTGGACCCTGAGAGAGGGGAGAGTGTGTGTGTGACTCTGTGACTGAGTGTGTGAGACTGTGAGTGTGAGCATGTGTGTGTGTGACTGATGGGACTGTGAGTACGTGTGTGCGCATGCGGGCCCTGTGTGCCTCGGGTCAGACTTGTCGGATCTGGTGGGCGGGCGGGTGGCTGGGTACAAGGTCTGGGCGGGGAAACAATGAAGAATCCGTCCATAAAAGGAATTAGTTGGCAATGTCCGGGGTGCGGGCTGCGCTTGGTTGGAAAAAGAAATAAAGAAGGACGGGAGTGCAGCCTCACTTGGCGCAGGTGGCAAAGTCTTGGGCTTTGGAGGGAGGCGGCGGCAGCAGGTACAGCGGCGTAGGTGATGGGGGAGGCTGTGCCTTTCTCTGGCTGGGAAGCTTCTCCGACTTGAAGGTACACTGAGTTTCCGCCTGGAGCCTGTCAGACTCCAGGAATCCTTTGAAAGACAACCGGAGGGTAAGGAGGAGCTTGAAAGTGGAGAGTGAAGGGATTCTCCAGGCCTCACTCCATGGTTGCCTCGGAAAAACCTGGTTGCCCAGGTCTGTTGTTGGAATTAGAGTGTTTGGCTTGTCTGATGGGAGAGTTTTCCTGTGTACTCATTATTCACTTCTTTCTATTCTATTTCTAAAATCCGGAAGTAAAACCTTGAAACTGTAAAATGGCAGAAGTAATTACCTGCATCAGTCCTTAATCTAAGCAGCGAGGTCGTGTGGGCCCTTACACAATTAAAATTCCTAGAAAAAGCCTTTGTGTTTGCAGCACACATGCATTTTACCGTGCTAAATCTCCTTACAGGTTAAGTAGGTAGCTGGTTCCCTTTATGTGATAAAAAGTCACTCCTTTCTTAAATGTTATTTCCTGACTGAGCAAACCTGCTGAAAAAGTGCATATCTGGTTCTCCAGTTTGTGTGAGTAAAAAGACAGCCACAAAGGGCATTCCAGATTTCAACTTTTTTCAGGTCGTAAAATATCTAGACTCATTCACTTGCATAAAACACGATTTGGAGGTGGCATCACCCTGTGCTGTGTACTGTTTCATCATGAATATTAGAAAGAAAAACGCATTTGCTAGTTAGTATGCAAAGAATGGGTGATAGTCATTGACTCAGTCTTTTTCTTAATCACTTCTGCTCTCTATGCTTCCTCTGAGTAGTGGCGTCTATAGTGTGTCAGCGTGGGGTACAGATCGGCCCTAGAGAAAGGAAACTGCACCTTCTGCTCCCTTTGCTTACTAACCGCATCACTTTACCATCACTCAAGTCAGTTGGTTGTCCGTAAATACGTGGAGGGGAGGGAGGAAGTTCACTGTACTTGCTTTCTGCAAATCCGTACTTTGTCTGCATTTTTTTTCCTCTTGAAGCTCCTAAAACAGGCCAGTTCAGACTGGTGTGCACATTAATTTCTCATGACGAAGAATATATTAAACATAAAGGCTGATACACACTGCTGAACAAATTAGCATGGGCTGTTTATCAGTTGAGTTGTTTTTCTTACTAGTCCTTTCATTTTTTTTCCCAGTATCTTTAAAAAGAGGAGTTTTTACTTTTTAAACAAAAGCAAGTATGCAAGGCTAAGAGCATGTACTAAGGTCCATCTATGTGCACTTTTGGTGCTGGCTCTTAAATTTAGTTTCCAGAAGTAGAAATTGAAGTTTGGGAAACAATCTTACTTCCAGTTTGGAAACTGGGACAATGGAGTCCAGTTTCCCTCACACTCTGCCAGGAACCCACATTGCAAAAGGAAAAGAAGAATTACCACACTTACGTGGGAGAGCCTTGTTATTGTTTGTGTATTTCAACAAAGAGATTTTTATTCTAATCACTGGTTTTTATTCTCTTGTGTGGCTTCTGCCTCAGTGCCTGCTTCTTTACACTGGAGTAGTCCACTTCAATTCTTCAGAACTGTCATTAAATCCTTTCTGAAGGTTTAAGCTAATCTAAGAAATGCCTGCCTGATCAGTTTGATTGCTGTGTGACTGCTCTTTCAGATAAACACTTGAAGGTGGGAACTCATTTAAAAGTAAAGGCTCTCGAAGGACTACTGACTACGTTCCTTTTGATGAGGCTGAGTATTCCTTGGGTCAAAGGAAATACAGTATGGGACAAACCGACAAACCGTGGATTCAATCAGCAGAAATAGGATATAAAAGGGAATGATTCCTGGGAGAAAGGCAGCAAGATGAATCAGATTGGATCTGTACCCCTAACTGAGCTACAGCTGGCAGGATCGTAGAGCATTCCTGAAGCACTAATATCCATGTAGCAAAGCCTGTGCAAATTGTGTTTGCTTTTGTCTTTCATGACAGACCAGGGCTGGGGATATAGCTCAGTGGAATAAACGCCTGCCTAGCAAGCACAGGGTCCTGAGTTTGATCCCCAGTACCGCAAAAAAAAAAAAAAAAACATGAATACATGACAGACCATGTGGAGATTCAAAACAGAGTGTAAAAGGCATTTATCTGGTCAAACAGCACAGTACCTTTGAACACACTTGTCTTCCACACATTCAGCCAGTTGGTTTAGTGGATTACAAGCAGGGCATTCGTGCAGCCTGGGGATAGAAGAAGACGTGCCCGTGGCCCTGATGGCATTCCTCCTTTCCAGGGGCACATTCCAGATGTGTGGTCTCCTCGTTATTTTCATCTTCTAAGCAGTAGTTTTATGCTGAGCCTGCTCACTGCAGTTGTTGCACATGTCAGAACTGTGATTAACTCCCTGACATCTTCATGTGGCGATAAATTACTGCTGTGGAGGCCGGTTACCAGTGATTACTTCAGGCCTCCTCCTCCGACAGTTACAATCCTCAAAGTAATGACTTTTTGTTGTTTTATTTTTCCCTCCTTTTTCTCCACCAGTTCCACCTCGCCCCAATTATGGATTTGGCCAATGGGCAAAGAAAGGAGACTATTTACCTACTGTTGCCTATTTTTGAAAGTACAAGGACAAAGAAAAACATTATTAGTTGAGGTGTCTCTGAGGGACCTTCTGATTACATTTCAATTTTTTTCTCACACCCAAATTGCTGTTTTAACACTTCAGGAAATACTCAGAAATACCCTGGCTTAATAATCAACACCAGCACCAGCATAGTTGTGTTGAATCATCACTTTCCATAACACACTTGCATTCACATGTGATCTCATTAGCACCTCCCTGAGGGTGTGAAGTAGGTATAACAGAGACTGCCACATTTTACCAGATCCTCTTTCCACTTCCTCTTGAACACATAGCTGCACGTTGCTGCCACTGACTTCTTGTGGTTAAATACAGCCCACGTGACAGAATTCTCGCTAATGGAACACACAGAAATGATGTGTGCCATTTGTACACCTGGTTCCCATGAGATGCTGGTCCTTTGTGTGTATCTCTCCTCTTCTGCCAAGGATGCAAGACGCTGACCTATGGCAGAGGCACTTGATAGAAAGTGAGTGGGTCCCTGACTGTCTGCATGAAGTGAGGACTTCATTCCAACCCCAACCACTCTCACTGGACCAAAAACTGAACAAAAAGTAATCCACTGAAATTTGAGGGGCTCATTTCTGCAGGAAGTTCATGCTGCTAATTTGGTACGATTGCCTTCATCTGTTTATAGTGAATGAGCAGGTGGGTATAGAGAAGCTCAGAGTCACGAAGATTAGTAAGGATAGCTGAAGTTCACCCAGTGTTTAGCCTCTGTGAGGCACTGTGCCAGGTACTGCCTCATTTTCCTAACAAACCTACGAGGAGGTGCCAGATAGTAATCCCTACCTTTTACAGATGAGCGAAGCAAATCTTGGTTAAGGAACATGGGAGACATCTTTTTTTTTCAGAGTTTCTTCCAAAATCGAGGTGGCAATATTTTCTTAGAAGTAGTTGTCATGGTAGAAAACTGTATGCATAGCTGCAGCCTGATTGAGAATTCTCTTACAGGAGGCATTTTATTTATTTATTTATTTATTTAGTTGCTTACTTACTTAGGTTTTCTGAGATGGGTCTTGTCTATGTAGTCCAGACTGGCCTTGAACTCTAGGTGATCTTGCCTCAGCCTCCTGAGTGCTGGGCTTACAGGCATGTGCCTCTGCATCCACTGAGATATCATTTTAAAAAGACTCCTCAGTGTTTGAGCCCTTTTCCTGTTGAAGAAATCTTCCACTATAATAGTGTTTTTTGTTTTGTTTTTTGTCTTTTGAGACAGGGTTTCACTATACAGTTCGGGTTGGCCTTGAACTCACTTTGTGTAGCTCAGGCTGGCGTCGAACTCACAGTAATCTTCCTGCCTCAGCCTCCTAAGTGCTGGGATTACAGGTGTGTACCGCTATGCCTGGCCAAGTATGATACTGTTTTGAAGCAAGACCCAACCTGCCATGAGAAAAGCTAAGTGGGCTGGATCTGCTCTCCATTTCCTTTAACCAGGTGACCTTGCTTGGCTTACCAGGCACCTCTGCCCACAAATCTGCTCTTGAGGAGGAATCTACAGCAGCACTGAGTCTGGGGATGGAGGTGTCTAGAGTCACAGTGACAGTGGCTATGGATTGCGGCACCCTAACTACACAGTTAGGGCGGTGTGAACTCGGCTGAATCTCCAGCTACCAGCCTCTTTGATGACTCTATGCAGCCAGTCATCTTTCCAATAAATTACTTTCCTAATTAAATTGACAATACTCAGTTTCTGTTGTTTGCAGATAATAACCTTATTTGGTGAATAAAGATTGAGTAAATTATCCAAGATCATAGTGCAGATCAATGGGAGAGCAGAAATTTTCTTCTAGGTCCCTCAGATTTCATAACCTGTAAACTAGATCTCAAATTCACGTAACTCTTAATCCTTTCTTTTTTCTGTCAGCCTTGTTTTTTTATTTTATGAAAAAAAAATTTCATAATCAAACACTAAGAATAACAATTGTTGTTACACTGTGTATTATCTTCCAAGTAGCTACTCAGAGCACAGGACAAGTAACCCGACAGATTCTTGTAAGAAAGAAACAAATGGGTAATGTTTTTGGAATATCTGGAAATCTAAGTTTAAGGCCGTAGCAAGTAACTTAGTAAAAAGGAGTTACTACTCTGTGGGTCTGTTTAAAGGGAGAAATAATATAATCATATAAACAATGGCGTGTGCTTATAAAAAAACCCAACCTATTATCAGTATAAGTATTATTTCATATAGTTGTGGTTTCAAAATTCACTTCTGATGATTGTAAAATTAGTTGTTGGGCATAAAATAGTTAGAGAGCATCATGATAACTTGAGTATATATAATTTTGATAGAATTTATTTTTCCCTGGACCTAACCCTAAATTTCAAACAGCAGTGATGTATATAATTACAAAGACAGAATTAAGGTAATTATTAAGATAATGTTGGCACTTCCCTTCCTTTAATGAGAAGAAATGAATTACTTCCAATGAGATAATTTCCACTGCTTACTTAAATTTCATAAATTCACTGAGATAATTGCTCCGAGATACATTTAATATTGGCTGTATGATCACAGTGTAGCTGTTACAGAGAAGCATTGGTAAACTACCTCATACATAAAGTCACCAGGCCACAGTCAATCACAGAGTAAATTCCTGATTTCTTTTTTAAATTTTGAGATGCCTTATGAAAAAGGGATCAGTGCACATTTACTTGGGAGAAATAAAATATGCCTGATAGCAAGGAGGGAATGTGAAGGCTTCGAAGGTAGGGATTGAGAGGAGGACTTCTCCAGTCAAAGATGGAAAGAAAAGGAAAAGAAGAGAGAGAGGGAGTGAAGGAGGGAAGAAGGAAGGAAGGAAGGAAGGTAGGAAGGGAGGGAGGGAGGAAGGAAGGAAGGAAGGAGGGAAGGAAGGAAGGAAGAGAAAAAGAGAAAGAAAGAAAGAAAAAAGAAAGAAGGAAGGAAAGGCCTTTGTGGGTAGTGATGTGCTGGGGAAAGAAGCTGTGCTTTGTCACATGTTGGGGCCCAGCCCATCTTACTAGACTCTGTAGCTGTAGAACCTCTTGTTTAGGTTCATCCTGGGCACAGCTGAGACCTTGCTTGTCCTGTAAAAACTGGTAGTGCCTAGTGCAATGCTTGCCACAACCAAGGCAGCATGAAAATTAAAGACCTTATGCTCCATATAAGTTCCATTCAGCATTAGACCTCCCGGCATCTCTGCTTCCAATACCTGTATGCTTATCTAACTTAAAGAAGCTTGTGTAAAAATCACTGGGCTCAAACCACCAAATGCATCCCTCATGCACTGTCACATGTACATGTGTCCAGCTGACCCAGAACAGAGAAACTCGATATTTACATTCTCTAGTGAGAAAGGTTGTATTCCTGGTGTACTCACTGTGCCTTAATTGGCCAAGACAGCATTTCTTCCTCCTGTTCTGTTTCTGTTCTTCTGTTTGTCCATTTGGTAAGTGCTTATGGAGAGTTGGCTGTGTATGTGTGTGTGCTAATTCCTGGATAAACGCTTTGAAGAAAATGAAAAATTCCTCCCCTTGTGCAGCCTACTGTGTAATAAAGAAATGCCTGGTGTCCAGAAAGGGAAAAGATATTAAATACTTAAATAAACACGTAAATATACACGTGCACATGTGATCCATACTATGAAATAAAAGAGCAGGAGAAACTTCATTCAGATCTGAGGCTAGGAATGGTCTGTCTGAACATGTGACATGTTTTGTGGATGGTGTTTATTTGCCTCTCTCCAAAGTGCCTTTCTGGGTAGCAACCATCAGAGGTTATCATCCACCCCACGTGCGGAGTCTCTGCCTCAGGGAAGAAAGATGAAGTCCTGCGGGCCAAGTGCTAATGTGAAGATTTTGGAGGCTCTAGCGGACAGTAGATCTCTTGAGAAAACTTGGAACTGAACCAGCTGACTGAGGAGCATTGAACAATGGGAAATCACTGAAGTCTGAAAAGAGGGAACCATTACTTGAAGGAATCTGTCGCTTTTCCAGAATCTGTCACCTGTTTGTTAGCTGAGCTTAACAAGCTCCTGTAGCAGAAGTTTAAAGCTTTTGATTAGGGAAAGAGGAGAAGGAGAGAAATAAAGTAGGACCATTTGTTGAGGGTAGTTCCAACTTCACCAGCTGTTTAAACTGAAGCAGAGAATCAGCTTTAGGCCTGGTCTGCTCCCTGTCTCCAGTCCAATGAGTACTAAGTCCACATGAAACTAACGGTGTGAGGTTAAAACTCTGCAGTGTAAGATCTGAAGGCAGGGGCATCTGAAGAAGGCCAGTCTGTTTCAAACAAGTGAAGTACAGTAGCTGGGCTGTTTCACAGGAAAACTTATTCTTTGAAAGAATAGCTATGGTGCTTGATCTTGTAAGAAAGGACATTTCATTGTTCATACAACCATCAAGTTCATTACCATAAGATCTTCTGATGCTAATGTACCTTAGTATGTTTGCAATAAGATTATTGATTACATGTTAAAAGAACCGTGAAATTTGCTTAAAGCAGATCTGCAGAGATTCATTTGCTTAGTTTCATACAAGGGAAGCAAGAATATTTTTGAGTCCTCAAAATTCCTATGTGTGTGTGTGCTTCATTATGATACTAATTCCTATTAAGTGATGATCTAATGGGTTTCACGGTGACATTTCTAGTCTGTGTGCTTCATTACAATATTAATTCACATTAATAAACTAATGGGTTTCACTGTGACATTTCTAATCGTGAGTACATTTTGAAGAGATCTGATTTGAAGTTTGAGAAATCAAATGTGGATTTTTTTTCTGAGTGCTAAATTAGCAAAAAAGTGTCAATTATTAAAAACCAAATATTTTGTGAAATTTTGGTAGCTGAACAAACAGCATATAGTTTTCAAAGCTAACTTGTCTTTGTGGTGTGTTTTCATTTCACCATCTCCTACCGCTGCTGTAGGAATTGTAGAACATGGTCTAAGAGGTGATTCACTATAAGTCTAATTAAAGTCTGTGCAATGTAAACTTTAATAGCAGTCAGTTTTTACATAAATTTTCCACCTATGGATTAAAATTATGTTTTATAGCCTAATAAATCATAAACAGAAAAAGCATCATTTAATCATGTCTTTTTTGGGGGGGGATTGCATTCTTTAAAAAAACTTTGTTTCTCAAATTAAACATTAAAAAAATTCCCCCCAGCGGAGATAAAATACATTTTTCTTTTGAGGAGAATATACTCAAGATGGGGCTTTAGCCAAGCTCCTTTAGTGCTGGAGCTCTTGCTCACAGACCCTTTAGGTCTGTACATGCTGCCCAGTTACCTGAAGCTCAAACGTGGAGCTCTAGAAACACCGATTTTAGGAAGTACCCATACTTTCTCGACTGTCAAAGAAGGTCTAATGGTCTCTCAAAGAAGGTGTAATGGTCTCTCATGTCTACATGACAGACTGTTCAGCTTTTAACCTCAAATCAAGTATCACCTTAGCAAAAGGCTTCTCATAAGAGGGAGAACATTTAACAATATAAACTTAAAAATTCAGTTAATTGTATCCTAAAAGATTTATCTGCCCCCCTCCCCCCACGTATCCTGAAGTATTTAGTTACTTTCTTTGACAGTGGCAAAATACATTTTTGTATCTGAGTTTCTTTCCTGTGTTTATTACATGAGATTTGTGCAGAGGATTAGAGGATGAGGTTGGCTGTTTTACAAATTTGCAAAAACATGCTCATTTCTAGGGAAAGACAGACATCTGAGGCTTTGGTAGTTTTATGAAAGCTGGTCAGAAAAGGTGCCATTCTGCTCAGGTAATATCTAAACAGCTGTGAAGTTTGTTGGGGACACTTCTTTGTTTTAGGAGCTTGAGGGAATCATTTTCTTTACAGAGCCAGTGCCAGCCCCTAAACCCTGAGCTACTGTGTTAATTGTGTGATGCTTTAGCCCGGAGGCAGATGCTAACATCCCATTTATTCCTTTTCCCTCCCTTCTGGCTTATTATTCATGCCAGATAAACACTCTACCATGGAACTACATTCCCAACCCAATTTTTGGACATTTTATTTTGAGTCAGAGTTTTGCTAGGTTACCCAGGCTGGCTTCAAAGTTGTGAGTTTCCTGCTGTGGCCTCCTGAGTTGCTGAAACTACAGGCATGTGTCCCCATACCTGGCTCAATAACTAATTTGTACTAACCACTTATCAAGTACTGGGCAATGTGCAAAGTACTGCTGGTGAATTATTTTCCTTAGTTTACAAGTAAAGATATTGAGACAGAGAGAGACCAAGTGACTTTTACAAGGTCACATGGCTCAAAAATGTACAACAGAGTGTGTATTACTGATTGTTGAATGATATTGTCCCACCTCTAAGAAAAAAGGGACAAAAGCTACCACATTCCAATAAAGAAAAAGAAAACATACAACTTTTCTGAATAACAACAGTATGTTCAGTCTAGCCACCTTCTGCTCCTCTTTAAGGCTCTTGGAAGTGGGTGGCAGAAGCAGGAAGTAGAAAATTCTTCACAGTGTTTCTGCCTTGATCTTGTGCCTGTTGTGGGAGGGTAGTGTACCACTTCTGCAATTGCCAGGGAAATTGATAACAGTTTCTGATGACAGTTACACAATTGACTACTTCCTTGTGAAGCTCTGGTTTATTCTGTTCACAAACACATGTCCAAGATCAACTTTCCTGCTTAGGTTGAGCCTATGCATAGTTAAAAAGAGGAATGCTGTGTCAATAACTGATGGAGACCACTATGAAGCAGACCTGAGCAGAACTTAAATTAATCAATTGGCTTTTCATGTTCACTTGTGAATCTGTCCAAGGCCTAGGCTCCTTATCTGGAAATGGTGGACTCATAGGAAGTGAACCTCTGTGAGTCACTAATCCCTGCTAAAACCTGTAGTGGTGGAAGAAGCCAGAAAGCCTCAAAGGATAAGACAAGATCACAGTCAAGGATACCTGGATCAGATCTCAGTTTGATAAAGACGATAGCCTCAGGCATCTCATTCTTGAGTGATTGAATTTAATGCGTTACTTAGAGAAGTCCTTTAGTGATTCCACCCTTCTTGAGTACTCCCTTCCCTTCTTTTGATGACCAAATAAATTCGTGTGACCCAGAGGTCTTGGTCTTAGCCCAGAGAGAATCTTGAATTCTGTGAGAGAGTGTTGATCCTCCTGGAGCCCTGAAATCATTCCATTTGCCTCTTTTTTTTATTTAACCTTCACCAAACACTCATTCAGGAAATTGTGGACCTGATCAGCCCACAATAACTAAGGGATATTATTAATCCGATAAATAATGTGAAAAAACATTGAGTGAATGCAAGTTATGCACCAGTGATGGTACTAAGCCCCTTGTATCTATCATTGTTAAACCTATAGTAAGTCTAAAAGGGGACTTGTTGTCCCATTGTAAAGAGGAATAGACTAAGCCTTAGAAAGACACTCTTCAGCATGTCAATGGGAGGAGAGGTGGCTCCTTAACCACTCGATTACATGGAGGTGTAGCAGACTGGGTAGGAGAGAAGGCCCTAGCCCTCCTCAGCCATGTGATTTTGTATAAATTACCTTCCTGAATGTCTCCTGTCCTTGTGCTATTTGTTCTTAATCTATCTAGTCTCTAGCTCTGTTTGCAGATGTCTCTTGGATCACATTTGCCTATTCATAGTTTTAACACTAACAAGCAAGAATAGCACGCTTATATTTCTGCACACATATCATGAGGCTTCTTTAGGCTTCATAAAAATATAGGCTTTAGCATCTATAGCTCCATTGGGATGTAATATCAGTAAGAAAATCTCCATCTTTTGCATGAGAGATGGGGTGGGAATGGACAGGAAAGGAGTAGCATTGACCAGGGAAGATGTGAGGAGGACAGGGGATACATCAGACTCTCCTGTTCTTTTCATACATGTTATAGGCATTCACAATCAACAGCCTTACTGCTTCCTTCAAGGACCCTCCATACATCTAACAATGGCACAAGAAACGAGACTTACTGTATTTGCTGTATTTGATCTAGTGTGCAGCTGACTCTGAGATACCAAACAGGTGATGCTTCTGTAACCCTGTGAAGGTGTGTCTGAGATTCTTGCCTCTGTGATTATGAAAAGGATACTTTGATCACGGTTTTCCACAGTGGAAGACAGGCTTTGAGCCAAGAGAAAATGAAAGGGATGCAGAGGAGGGACACTGTGATCGTTAAACATGTAACTATATGAACAGTCTCACCTAGGAGAGAAGATCCTGCAAAACATATCTAAAGATACCTAGGGAAAGATACTTTGGTAGAGTCTGGAATGCATCCAATAGAATAATAAATGTCTTTACGCAGATGAGCTGCATTTGCTATTCAGGACACAGCAGGACAAAGCTGAGAGGTTGTGTGCTTGGGTCAAGCTACGACATGAAAGTCTGAAGGCCCTCAGCTGTTACGAACTAGTGAAACCAAACGCTCCAGACAGTGAGCCAATGTTTGAGAAAAAAGATGAATCATTGTAATTAAAGCCTAATTTTATTCAGTAGGTAATTTATGATCTTCAAACATATACAAAATTTACTATTTGGAAAATTGAATCATTTAAAACTTACAGCGTAGAAGCTTGTCACAGACTGGTGCCCTTTGGGGAATGTTTTCCTGAAGGGTTAAGATTTTATTAATGACATCTGTGTATTTATCTATCTATTTGTTTATTTTTTTTTGTGGGACAGGGTCTCACTATGTACTTCAGGTTGGCCTTCAACTCACTATGTAGCCCAAGCTGGCCTCCAATGTCAGGTGATCTTTCTCTGCCTTGTGCATAATTTATGATGCCTGGGTGACATCTATTCTATCATATATATATATATATATATATATATGGTAATATCAATCTATATTAATATCTATTCTAATAGAATAATATATATTCTATCATATATATGTGGTAATATATATATTATGTGTCATATATATATATATGGTAATATATATATTACCATTTGTTTGAGGTAGAATTTGTATCTTAAATTCTATTTATAAAATCAAATTTTTGCTTATCTTTCCTACCAAAAGGCCAATGACTTTATTTCCTCATTATTAATTCAGTGCAGTGCAAAATGACTAAAATCAGAGAAAAAAGGCTCAGTTTTATTTTGTCTCTTATTTTACTTGCCATGACTATTTTGGAGAACTGGGCTTATTCAGGCTGCTCTGATGCAGTATGATAGTATCAGATGTGGACTCTGCAAGGGCAGACTAATTTCCACAAATGCTGATCTGATGCCCAGGGATCGATGAGGAAGCTCAGTAAAACATACCTTTCTAATTAATAAATATTTGTGAACAAGAAAATAGAAAATGTTCTTCAGAATAAAAATCCACTCAGTAAGGCATGGAGGAAGAACATATCACAATTTTGGTTGCTGGGAAAATAGTATTTAAGAGCAATGTACTCGGGGTGGTCTATAAATTAGTGGATGCTTAGTAATGAAACCCTTCATTCCTAACACACCACTGTTCTCTCTTTCTTGCTATTGTAACACTTGATTTCATTAACATATGTACTGCAGAAAGGATATTAAAGCATTGTCTTGGATCTTAGTTCTTAATTTTAATTTAAACTGAAATAAAATGACATATTCATGTATTTTGGCTTTAAACATTAGTTTTGTAACTGTGGGGCATTGTTTCTATAATGCTGCAAAGACTTAAAGATAAAAATGCCATATCCTTTTCAGTCTTTATATCAAAGTGTTTGAAGAAAGAGAAAGAAAGGGAGACAAAAGAAAAGAGGAAGGAAGGAAGAAAATGCAAAACAGGGTGGGAAAGACAGCAAGAGAGAGGAAGAGGAAGTTGGCTGGGGGTGAAATCAGAGACATATTTTCTCAGCGTGGCACCCATAGATCACATGTGCTGTGGTGGGCATTGCCCTGTTGAGGTTCCTCCCAGCAGTGTAGAAATCCCCAGGGCAACAAAGACAAACATGAGTGGAAAGTATGTTTGTGTCATTAACTACTATTAATAATATAGATTTTACAGACATCAGAATTTATATATATTCTTTCAGAATACCTAATTTCATTGCAGATGTATTATTCTTATAAGATGAATCTTTAAGACATTGACACTTTGGAAATGAGAAATACTAAGATTTCCTACCCATTCATTTTCCCCACTCTGATATGAGTATGCTAATAGGGACATATAGCATAAATTCTATTAAGTATCTATTTTTATCACTTAGTGACTCCAAAAGAAAAACAACCTTATAAAAATTAATACATCTTAGAACCTATTGTTGATACTAATACTGCTTGGAGAAAAGGATTTCATAGATAAATTTTGGAACTGCTGTATTATATTCTCCTGTTTGAAAATCTCATCATTCATTGTTATAAAGTCCCTGGCATGTCTAATACTTTTTAAAAAGAATCGGTGGTTTAAGCTTTATTTTAGTTAGCATCCCCCAGATTTTTTGATCCTGTCTTCTTTCATCAATAACACCTATTAATATGATACATTCTGGAATTTCCTGAAACACAGGTAGAGGATCTTCCCAAATACAGAGAAGGATGATTTACATTTTTGAGAAGTTGTTTAGACATGAACACTGAATTTCAGCAGATATTTATTTGGTTTAATATATTGGGGAAAATGCACATCTCATTTATGATCTTATAGATGCTGTATCTTAGGATGGAGTTAATAAGGTACATGTAAGAAAAGTGACTCAATTTCAAGACAGTATTCAGTAAATAGTAGAGATGACATATAAACATGAAAAAATCGTAAAGATGATGAGTGAATTTCTTTTTTATTTTTTATTATAAAGAGAAAAGAACAAACACAAAACAACAAAAAAGACAAAAACAAAACAACAAAAATGATACAGATTCCAAAAAAAGGTGATGGGAAGTTAACAATGGTTATTGTATTACACATTATTATCTTCAAAGTAGTTTCACAGCTTGTGAGAGATAGGTGTGCAATATCAATCAAACAATTAAACATTAACTGTTCCTTTCAATAAACCATTAGAAATTACTATTACAATTGTCTTAGGTCTCTTGTGTACATATATAAATACATTATTTTCACTCATTTCTTTCTTTTCTCCTTTTCCTGATCCCAGTTGTTTTTTCCTTTCGAGCAGTTTCTTTCCCTTTCACATCTATTGTAACTTTCAGATTTTATTTACTCTTTCAGATTCTCACACTAGGGAGACAATATGATATTTACACATCTGAACCTGATTTATTCCACTTCTCAGTATGGTCTCTAACTGTATCTGTTTACCTATAAAAGTCTCTAGTTTATCTTTCTTGATAGCTGAGTAATACTCCATTGTATAAAAATACCACATTTTTTTATCCACTCCTCAGTTGATGAAAATTTGGGTTCTTTCCATCATTTAGCTGTTACAAACTGTGCTGCTCTAAACATGAGTGCACATGTATCACTGTGGTATGACATTTTCAGAGCTTCTGAAAAAATACCCAGAAGGGGAATAGCTGGGTTGAATGGGACCCCTAATCCTAGTTTTTTGAGTATTCACACTGATTTCCATAGTGGTTGTAACAGTCTGCACTCCCACCAACAGTGGAGAAGGGTTACTTTTCCTCATATCCCCTCCAGCATTTATTGTTGGTTGATTTCTTGATGATAGCCATTCTTTCTGGGGTGAGATGGAATCTCAAAATTGTTTTAATTTGTATTTCCCAAGATTAATGATATTTAACATTTTTTTCATATATTTCTTTGCTATTGGTACTTCATGTGAGAAGTGTGTATTCATCTCAGATGCCCATTTTTGTATTGGGTCTTAGAATTTTGGAGGCCTGATTTTTAAAAATTCTTTTTATGTTCTAGATAGATGCCCTTTGTGTAAGGGACAGTGGACTAAAATTTTTTCCCAGTTTGTGGGCTTTCTCTTTACTGTTAGTGATTTATTTGTACAAAAACTTTTCAGTAAGATGAGATCCCAGTTGTTGATTCATTGAAGTATTTCCCATGCAGTTTGGTTTTTATTCATGAACTCTCCGCCTATCCCTATGTCTTCAAGATTTCTACCTACTTTGTCTTCCAGTAGATTTAGTATTTCTGTTTTAACATTGAGATCTTTGATCCATTTTCATTTTAGTTTAGTGCATGGTGATAGACGTGGGTCTAGTTTTAGTCTTTGGCATGTGGAAAGCCAGTGTTTCCAGCACCATTTATTAAAGAGGCTAACTTTCTTCAAGTGAACATGTTTGCTCCCATGTCAAAGATAAGATGACTGAGTGTGTTTGTGGTTGTGGTTGCATCTTCTAGTCTGTTCCATTGATTCTCAGATCTTTTTTTTTTTTTTTGCCAATGCCATGCTGATTTTATTACAGTAGCTTTGTAGTATAATTTCAAGTCAGGGATTATGATGCCTCCTGCTTTGCCTTTGTTGCTCAGGATTTCTTTTGCCATTTTGTGTCTTTTCTGCTTCCATATGAATTTTAGGAATTTTTTTCTAGATCTGTGAGGCATACTATTGGTGACTTGATTGGGATTGTTTTAATTCTGTACAACTGTTTTGGGAATCTGGTCATTTTCACAATGTTGGTTCTTTCTATCCATGAACAAGGAATATCTTTCCATTTTCCAAAATCCTCTTTGATCTCTTTTTACAGAGTACTGTAATTTTGGGAGTCTTCCACATAGAGTATCACGTCATCTGCAAATAATGATAATTCCACTTCTTCCTTTTCTATCCTTTCTCCTTTGTATTTCTCCATCTTGTCTAATTGCTCTGGCTAATGTTTCCAAAACTACTTTGAGTAGGAGTAGTCACAGTAGACAAGCTTGTCTTGTTCCTAATTTTAAAGTGAAACCTTTCAGTTTTTTTCATTTAGCATGGTGTTTGCTGTTGGTTTGTCATAGATGGCTTTTATCAGATTGAGATAAAGTCCTTCTATTCCCATTTTCTGTGGGGTTTTCATCATGAATGAGTGTTAGACTTTGTCAAAAGCTCTTTCTGCATCTATTGAGATGATCATGTGATTCTTGTCTTTGGTTCTGTTGATATACCATATGACATTTATTGGTTTGCATATTTTGAACCATTCTTGCATTCCTGGGATGAATCCCACTTAGTCGTGATGTATGATCTTCTTGATGATTTGCTGAATTCTATTAACTAGTATTTTATTGAGAATTTTTCCATCCATGTTCATTAGGGAGATTTCCCTGTAGTTCTCTTTTTTGGTTGGGTCTTTTTCTGGTTTTCTTATCAGGATAATACTTGTCTCCAGGAGTGAGTTACAGAGAATTGCTTCCTTTCTATTTTGTTAAAGAGTTTGAGGAGTAGTGGCATTAGTTTTACTCTAGATTTCTTGTGGGATTGAGCAGTCAGTCCCTCAGGATCTGTGCTTTTCTTTGTTGGTTAGATTTTTTTATTATGTTTTCAATTCTGTTGATGGATATTGGGTTAGCCAGGATTTTTATATCTTTTTGATTCAGCTTTGGAAAGTCATATTTATCTAGGAATCTGTCCATTTCCTCTGTGTTTTCCATCCTACGTGAGTAAAGATTTTCAAAGTAAATACTGATGATCTTTTGAATTCCTACAGGATCTGTAGTGATTTTTCCCTTGTCATTCCTTACTGTATGGATTTCAGTTTTTTCTTTCCTTTTTTTGATAAGGTGAGCTAGGGGTTTGTGAATTTTATTTATTCTTTCAAAAATCAACTTTTTGGTTCATTAATTCTTTGTGTTATTATCTTAGTCTCAGTTGCATTAATTTCTGCTCTGATCTTTGTAATTTCTTCCCTGTTTTGGGCTTTGGGTTTGACTTGCTCTTCTTTTTCTAGGAGCTTTGAATCTAGCATAAAGTTGTTTATTTGTGCTTGTTCTGTTTTCCTGATGTGAGAATTCACCATTATAAATTTCCTTCTGAGGACTGCTTTGATTGAATCCCATAGGTTCTGCTAAATTGTATCTGCATTTTTGTTTGATTATAAATAGTGTTTAATTTCTTCTTTAATTTCATGTGTGATCTATTGGTTATTCAGGAAGGAGTTGTTTAATTTTCATGTGTTTGTAGAGTTTTTGTAGTTGTTTTTGTAAATTATTTCCAATTTCATTGCACTATGGTCTGATAGTATTCATAGGATAATTTCAATTCCTTTGCATTTACTTAAGCATGTTTTATGTGCTATATATGGTCTATTTTAGAGAATGTCCTGTATGCAGCTTAGAAGAATATGTATTTTGATGTTGTTTGAACATTCTGTAAAGGTCTAGTAAGTACATTTGTTCACAAATTTGGTTTAGTTCCATTATTTCTTTGCTGTTTTTTCATCCAATTGATCTATGTCTTTGTGATGATGAGGTATTGAAGTCTCCCATCACAATAGTGTTGTTTACTTGATTTTTTAATGTCTGTTAAAATTTGTCTTATATAGTTGGGTGATCCTGTATTTGGTGCCTATATATTTATGATTGTTATCTCTTCGTCTTGAAGCTTCCCCTAACAAGTATGTAGGGACCTTCTTTATACCTTTTGATCATTCTTGGTTTGAAGTTCACATTGTCTGCAAACAGAATAACTATTCCTACTTTTTTCTGGCTTCCTGTCACTTGGAGTATTGTTTTCCATCCTTTTGACTTTCAGTCTATGAATTTCCTTTTCAGTTAAGTGTGTTTCTTGTATACAGTATGTTGTTAAATTTTGTTTCTTGATCAACTCTGCCAGTCTGTTTCTTTTGATTTGTGAATTGAGGCCATTTACATTAATTGTTATCACTGATATGTACTGACTTATCTTTGTCATACTATTTTCTGGCTGTTGGTTCCCTACTTTCCTGTTGTTTCTTTATTCACCCTGTTTGGTGTTTCCTTTCTATGGTTGTTCTTGGAATTGTAGTCATTTTTATCTCTTTGTAGAATATCTTTCAGTACTCTTTGTAGGGTGGTCATAAATTTCTTCAGTTGTTCTTTTGGTGGAAGTATCTTATTTCTCCATTAATTTTGAAAGATAGTTTGCAGGATGCATCAGTCTGGGTTGAAAGTTGTTTTCTCTCCATACCTGAAATACTTCACTCCAAGCTTTGCATGATTTCATGGTTTGTGTTGAGAAATCCACTGTGATTCTAATGGGTTCTCCTTTGTAGGTGATCTGTTTCTTTTTTCTAACAGCTTTTAATGTTCTGTTCTTTGAATTTCTTGGATCTCAATTATTATGTGTCTGGGTGCAGGTTTATTTTGGTTATGGCTAATTGGGGTTCTATATGCCTCACTTAACTGTATGTCAGATTGTTTTCCCATGCTTGGGAAATTTTCTGGTAATACTTCTACAAATATTTGTTTTATATCATTCATGTTGCCTCCTGCTCTTTTGTAGACACATATCAGTCTTTTATTGTTTTTATTTTCCTCATCTTGTAGCTATTGAACTGTTATTTCCTGGTTCCTTGTTATTTTAAGGGATCTTTCCTGTCATGATCGCTAGTTGCAATGCTGTCTTCAAGACTGAAAGTCTATCTACAGTTTCATTCATGTGGTTGGCTAGCTTTCAATGGAATTTTTAATTTCCAGGATATCACTTTGAATCTGTTTCATGCATTATAATTCTTTCTTACATTGTTCATTCAAGGTTTCCATCATTTTTCTGTGCTCTTCTATGTTTTATGTATGTCTTCTTTTGATATTTATGATTTTAATTTTTTGCCTAAAAGTTTAAAACCATAAAATATATTAAAATGTTAATTCAAATATATTAAAAGAATATTAAATTGAAATAAAATACAGTATGTATTTCATCAGCAGATGAATATCTTACTACGTACAATGGAAATTCAGTATGCCACTACCACTTTTGCAAGTTTGCCAATGTGAGATTATACATGGGACACTATTGGCTAATGGAATGGAAAGTGTGTTCTGTACCCTGGCTGTTCTGTATCCTGGGTGCTGATTGGCTCTGTGACCAGAGCATCAGTCTGTTTGCTCCCCTGCACTGTGCCCATCATTCAGCATCTCTCCTTGTCTGCTTCATATTAGGCACCCATATAGAATTTTACATGTTGTTAAAATTACATAGTCTTAAGAGTGTAGAAAGTGTTAAGGAGTATATAAAGTATTTATAGGAGTGTGGGAAAGGTTAAAAATAGAGTGGGAAAGGTTTACAGGATGGTGGAAAGGGTTTATAATGCCTTAACATATATACAAATAATAAATATAGCACTGCTACTTTGTGGATTTTCATCTATTGCAGGGGTCTCTGCAGTGTAACTCCAGTGATTGGTGAGAGATCACTGTACTGAATAATTGTTTCATTATGGTTACCATTTCTGTTTTTACCTGAGAGATTATTTCTGATTGGATTTCTTCCATAGCCTGATATAGTTCTTTTTTTTTTTTTTTTTTAGTTATTTGCTATCATTTTTGAAATTCCAGGTGTGTAACTTCCAAGTTCTGTGCTAATATCTCCTGCACTTGATCTGGGTGGGGTGGAGTTTTGAGATTGTGTTTTGCTCCTTTGTCTTGTCATTTTTGATGCAGGTGGTAGAACATGGAACCTCACCCCTTGCAGGTAGCTCATCAAGGGTCCCTGGGTTCCTAGGAGGTCAGACTCATTCTGTGATAGCAATGGGAGGCAGAGCGCTGAGTCTAGCCTCTCCGAGGTAGCTCACTGAACATTATTAGGTTTCTTAGGGATCAAATTAGCCTTGCAATTGATGAGTGAATTTCTGAAAGTTAGAAAATTCTGGATTAGACTGTAAGTGGAACTCAATCTAGCATGCTTAAGTAAAGCAATAATTTGGAGATATAGATGTAGATATATTTAGACTGATCACCAGGAAACAGTTGGAGTCAGTGATCTCTTGGTGGTCCCTGGGAGAAAATGGAAAAGGATTTAGAAAATAAAGCCAAGAGATGATAGCCGGGATCAGGTGGAGTCACCTCTTGCCTGATGAGCATGAGGACTGACCTCAATAGTAGGGGCATTTATTCTATACTCGTGCAAAGTTAGTATTTGGAGAGATAATGCTGCCTAGTGAATAATCATTGTTATTTTCCAGCAAGATGCCTTTTTCAATACTGAGGAAGCTTGACTATTTGACCAATAACTAGCTCTAGTGGCTCCCAACAGAAAACTGAGGAAAGAGTAATTAGTTAACTCCGGTTATAGCTCAAAATAATTTTTTAAGGTTGGCGGGAGAAGCCTCTTCGAGACCAAAGTTTCCTCATCTGTAAATTAAGGGTTGGTTTGCATCAAATCTATGGCTCACAGCAAATCAGTAACTTTTCATTGAATGGAAGATTTTCATGCTGGACTAATCTGCTCAGTCACTCTGTGACTTGGAAAGGATTTTCAATTTATGGATAGTTGGAGAATTCTAACTTGCATCACTGTCTTTACCAGGAAAATAATGACCACAAGTGCACTGCCTGCAGCTTAGTGTGATCAGGCTGTCATGCTGAAACCTTTATTCCTGGTCAAAGGTTGGCTGATGGTCAAGGCAGGGTCCTTCATCCATGGTACACCATTTATTATTTGGGGTCCTGAATAATTCCAATTTCTTTGAGCCCTTTTCTCAAAGTAGCTCAGTAAGATTCCTGAATTTGAACTACCTTTGTATAAGTACAATACCTTGTATAGTTCCATCCCCAGGGCATTATTTTAGTCTTCTAATAGACCAAAATTTTCCGCTCCCTGTCGAAGCGTTGGTTGTTTTAAAAATGGATATCCAGGTAGTATAATTTTGAGGCTTTCAACCTTGTTCTGTTTTACATCTTTAAAAATTATAACTCCTTTTTGTTAGACTAATGGTTTTTGTATTGTTTTGATAGTTCTTGATTATATTGTGCATGGGATCCTCTGACCTATTACATTTTCCACATGCTTGTTGTTGGGGGCAATGTGGTATAACAATGATGTATACAAATGTTACTCTGTCACTCATTAGCTTTGGAACTTTGCACTGTTATTTATCCTCTCTGTTCTTTGGGGTTTTAACACTCTTTAAAAGTCAGGATAATTCTGCTAAGTTCTTCAGGATTGAGTGAATTAGTAAGTGAAAAGCACTTGGTGATTGATATATTAGTACATTGTCCTCAAAAACTGTACCTGCAATAGTTCTCAGCCAGATTACTAAACCCTTATTATTGTTGGCACATTGTTATTTGATCATTTCCCAGGTCCTAAATACACAATTATATCATATAGGGGCTGGGGATATAGCTCAGTGGAATAAGTGCTTGCCTAGCAAGCGCAGGGTCCTGAGTTCGATCCCCAGTACCACACACACACACACAAAAAAAAAAACCAAAAAAAATATATCATATGAAAATAATAGATCTCTCTATGTAGTTCAAGCTGCTACCCTTAAAGTTACTATGTAGCCCAGACTGACCTTGAATTTGCCTTAATCTCCTGCCTCAGTCTCCTAAATCCTGGGATTACATGCATGCGACACCATGAAAACCAGGTGTTTTTTGAAGGATGCTTGGCGTACAGAAATATTCAGACATCAGTAGTGTTTCACTTGAATTCTCACAAAGAGAACAGAGCTCCATAACTAACACCTCAACCAAGAAACAGAACAGCATTTAAACTCTAGAAATTGTTCTTGTGTTACTATACATTTAAAGACTACTTTTTCCTAATGCTAAAACCTCTAAAGAAAGAAGACTGCCATTACTTTGATCAAATTATTTCCAACAGCAGTAAATTATCTAATTATTGAAAACTGTAGATTTAGAAAGGCCTGCTTACGTTTTAGTATTATTATTCTCTTTACAAAATAAATTCATGAATTTGTTTTCTGGTCCAAAAGCTCCCTTTCTTTTCAAGTAGTTTGATGTCGTGTAATTATTAAAACAAACCACTTTGTATTTACTCAGCAATTTTTATGGAGCACCTCTCTAATGCAGTCACTGTACTTAAATTCTCATGTAGCATGTAAATAGAGATTATCTTGATGCTTATTTAAAACATAGGTTCAATAGTTCTAGGTAAGACTCACTGAATCAGCACTTGTATTTTTATAACCACTTCGGGTGTTGCTGATATATGTAAATGGTCCCAGGCTCACAAGTTGAGGGATGTTACTCTACAGGATAAACAGGATCTCACTCTGTAGTTTAGGCTGACCTTGAACTCACTATGTAGCCCAAGCGTGCTTCAACCTCATGGCAATTCTCCACGAGAAACATTGGTAATAGTACCAGTTACTAAGGATAACCTTCAGCATTACATGACCTCAATTAAAAAAATAATTCAATTGAAGAATATATGTTTGGATCTTTATTCATTTTAGGTTTTCCTACTATAAATCTATACATATAGTATTTAACAAAAGGAGAGAATAATTTGCAAAGTCAGAATAGTACAAATCTGCTGGGGGACACATCACTTGATTTCACCGTCTTTAAAACTGACTTTGTATAATGGATGTAGCTCCTGAAAGGACTATCTTTACTTGACCATCTTTGTTTCCTTACTAGTAAAATGGGGACAATAATAGAACCTGCTTCACACAACTGTGGTGGAGAGTAAATGAGTTAATATGTATAAAACCTTGAATACAGCCTGGTACTTGGAGAGCACTAAATGAATATTAGCTGTTATTATTATATTTTTAAATGGTGCACCTTCACTAACCTATTTGCAGCATGGGATATCTTTGTATATAGATCATCATACACATTTTTCTGTCAAGCACTGACTTTGAATTCCCTTGTCTGATCTTGTGTGCACAGCCACAGTCACTCTTCTCATGTGTGGAAATTTGAACCTGAAAACAAATTTCAGAAGCTACAAAATTTGCATTAACTTCTTGTCTGAGTATTATTACTACTTCCTATTTCTTGGAAATCATCAGTAGGCTTAGATATATGATTATGAGAATGAACACACACACAATTCTTGTGAAACCTATAAGTTATTATTTCCTCTTAGAATCAGACAGATATTAATTTTATTAATGTCTTTGTATCTTTTTCCTGAGGTTTGTACTAGTAATTTTTAGTGTCTGGTAGTATGACTTACATCAAATAGCATAAGTGCTGTATATAAAATAACACAGATCCTTAAAGAAACCAACTACATAGCGCAGTAGTGTTTTGATTCTTAGGAATATAGCTTTTGGCTGTAAAAAGAGTGATTAACATGATATCTCTTACTTCCTACATATTTTCTGTGACCAGGCTGGACACCGTGTTAGCTTAGATGGGGAGATTGAACTTGAATCAGGGGCAAAGTGTATGGGCCTTACCTCAAATACACCAGGGCTGTGCAGCAGGAATAAGGGTATCAGAGTTCCTTTGTTGCTCTTGGCAATACTCCCAGCTGTTTCTTATGATAAATTACCCACCCTTTGGCCTCTGATTACCCACCAGGGAAACAGGTGATTGCTTCGTGGAGCACAAGGGGAAGTATATTGTCGTTTAATTTTCAACTGCAAGCGTTGGCATATTGTGTCAGGAACAAATAAATCTAAACTGTTACTTATCTAATGTTTAAGCAATTCTGAGCCTCTTTTATTAGGTCTTCATGGATAGCTGTCTATAAAGGCTGATATTCTACTCAGGGAGGCAGGTACTAAGGTTATGAAGCTGACATTAGGTCACCAGCTCCAGAAATGAAGACTGCTCCTACGTGAGATGAATACACACTCCTAAGCTGTCAAGTAGTTTCTGGAGCAGTGCTCACAGATTGAGAAGGCTGTGCAAAGGGTATGCAAAAATGGTTTTACAAAACCTTTTCCTCCATTATTTAAAAACTATTTTATTGGGCTATGACTGAGATACAAAAGCTGTACATATTAAAGTACACAACTTAGTGAATTTAGAGATGAGTATACACCCACACAGCAATCCTTCCCATCGTTGCCATGAACATGTCCATTACTTGCAAAACTTTCCTCATACCTCTGTTCTTTATTTATGCATCATTTTTATATACTGAGCCTAACTCTTTCAGCAAAAGTTGTAAGTATACAGTACGGATAGCTACAGGCACAATGCTACGTGTGAGAGCTCTAGGATTCATTCCTCTCGCATGAGTGAAAATTTGCAACTTTTGTTTAATAATGCCTCCTTTCTCCTTCTCCTCAAGATTCTTTTATTTAAAGCAGGGGTTTACACACCAGTTTGTCAGCCGTGGGCACTTCTTAGAGAGGAGTTGGTGGTAGCTGTATCATCCAATTTGAAGATTTTTTTACACAAGGAAGAAAACATATTAAAAACGGACATCCATTTACAAAATAGCATAAGAACAGTACAAACAATAGACCTATAGACAAAGTGGTAGGAAATTAACAATGATTGTTGTATTACTTACTGATATCTTCAAAGCGGTTTCTCAGGAAAACATATAGAGACATGCAATAATAATCAAACAATAATCATTCCTTTCAGTAAAGCAATAGAAGACAGTAGTATGACTGTTAGCTATCCTGTATATACATATATACATAATTTCCCCTTATTTCCTTTCTGCTTTCCCACATCTCAGTTGCCCCTTACTTTTGAGCATTTTCCTTTCATTTCACAATGTCTATCATACCTCCTAGTTTTTATTCACTCTTTCAGGTTGTTACACTAGTGACACAATGCTTACACATGCAGGTCTGATTTATTTCATTTATGAGTATGATCTCTAGTAGTGACCATTAACCTATAAAAGCCTTGATTTTCTCTTTCTTTATAGCTGAGCAATACTCCATTATATAAAAGTACTACAACTTTTTTATCCAGTCCTCAGTGGATGGACTCTGGGTTGCTTCCACAACTTAGCAATTACAAATTGTGCCACTATGAACATGGGTGCACATATATCACTGTGATATGATGTTTTCAGATCTTCTGGGAAAATACCCAGAAGGGGAATAGCTGGGTTGAATGGGATGTCCAGACCTAGTTTGCTGAGGAATCTCCAAACTGATTTGCACAGTGGTTTCACCAATCTGCATTCCTACCAACAGTGGAGAAGAGTTCCTATTTCTCCACAGCCTCGCCAGCATTTGTTATTGGTTGATTTGTTAATGCTAGCCATTCTTCCTGGGGTGAGGTGAAATCTCAGTGTTGTTTTAATTGCCATTTCTCAGATGACTAATTATGTTGAACATTTTTTCATGTATTTATTTGCCATTTGTATTTCTTTATCTAAGAAGTATGTATTTATCTCAGCTGCCCATTTTTGGATTGGGTCTTTGAATTTGGAGGGGCTGATGTTTTCTAATTCTGTAAATGTTCTAGGTAGAAGACCTTAGTCCAAGGGACAGTCAGATAAAAATTTTTTTCCAATTTGTGAGTTTTCTTTTTACTCTGCTGATGATTTCTTTAGATATGCAGAAATTTTTCAGTAGGATGAGATCCCAGTTGTTGATTCTTGGACATATTTCATGGGCAGTCTGGTTTTTGTTCATGAGCTCTCTGCCTACCCCTCTGTCTTCAAGGCTTTTATCTACTTTCTCTTCCAATAGATTTAGTGTTTCTGTTTTAATATTGAGATCTGTGATCCATTTGACTTGCGTTTGGTGCATGGTGATAGACTTTGGTGTATTTTCAGTCTTTGGCAGTTGGCCAGCCAATTTTTCCAGCACTATTTATTAAAGAGGCTATTGTTCTTCCAGTGAGTTTGTTTGGCCCCTTTATCAAAGATTAGGTGGCTGAGTGTGTTTGTGGTTGTATCTGTGTCTTTCAGTCTGTTCCCGATCTTCTGGTCTGTTTTTTAGCCAGTACCATGTTGATTTTATTACAGTAGTTTGTAGTATAATTTCAGGTCTGGGATTGTAATTCCATGTGACTTGTCCTTGTTGCCCAGGATTGCTTTTGCTATTCTGGGTCTCTTCTGGTTCTAGGTGAATTTAAGGAATGTTTTCTCTAGATCTTTGAGGTATGCTAATGGTAGTTTAATGGGAATTGCATTGAATCTGTACAATTTTGGTAGTATGGCCATCTTCACAATGTTGGTTCTTCTTATCCATGACCAAATAATGTTTTCTCATTTATTGAAATCCTATTCAATCTCTTTTTCAGAGTACTGTAGTTTTCATTGAATAGATCTTTTACTTCTTTTGTTAGATTTATTCCTAAGTATTTCAATTTCTTGGATGCTATTGTGAAAGGTATGGTTTCCTTAAATTCTCTCTCAGTATGTTTGTTGTTTTTTATTGGAATGCTATTGATTTTTGGGTGTTGAATTTGTATCCAGCTACAGTGCTGAATTTGTCAACTACTTCAAGAACTCTTCTTGTGGAGTTTTTTAGGTCTTACATGTAGAGTAACATGTCATCTGCAAATAGTGTTACTTTCACTTCTTCCTTTCCTATCCTTATTCCATTTATTTCTCTCTCTTGTCTAATTGTTCTGGCTAATGCTTCCAGAACTATGTTGAACAGGAGTGGTGACAGCTGACATCCTTGTCTTGTTCCTGATTTTAAAGTAAAATCTTTCAGTTTTTGTCCATTTAGTATGATGCTGGCTGTTGGTTTGTCATAGATGGCTTTGATCAGGTTGAAATAAAGACTATCTATTTCTATTTTCTGTAGTTTTTAATCATAAATGCATGTTGGACTTTGTCAAAAGCTTTTTCTATATCTATTTAGATGATCATGTGGTTTTTGTCTTATGCACTATTGATACGGTGTGTAACATTAATTGATTTGTGAATATTGAACTATCCCTGCATTCCCGGAATGAATCCAACTTGGTTGTGGTGTATGATTTTCTTGACGATTTACTGCATTCTAATTGCTAGTATTTTATTGAGTATCTTTGAATCTGTATTCGTTAGGGAGATTGGTCTGTAGTTCTCTTTATTGGTTGGGGCTTTCTCTGATTTTGGTATCAGTATAGTATTTGCCCCCAAAAATGAGTTAGGGAGAATTGCTTCCTTTTAAATTTCAGTGAAGAGTTTTAGGATTGTTGGTATTAAATCTTCTCTGAATTTCCTGTAAAATTCTACTGTGAATCCATCAGGGTTTGGGCTTTTCCTTGTCGGTAAGTTTTTAATCACATTTTAAATCTCATTAATTGACATTGGGTTGTTCACGATTTTTATATCTTCTTGATTCAACCTTGGTAATTCATACATATCTAGGACTCTGTCCATTTTTTCTGAGTTTTCTATCCTGTGGGAGTAAATATTTTCAAAGTAGGCATTAATGATCTGCTGAATTTCTGTAGAATCTGTAGTAATTTCATCCTTTTCATTCCTTATTGCATGAATTTGAGTTCTTTCCTTTCTTTGATAAGCTTGTCTAGAGGTTTATCAATGTTATTTATTCTTTGAAAGAACCAACTCTGATTCATTTATTTTTTTGTAGGATTTTCTTTGTTTCAATTGCATTAATTTTTACCCTGATCTTTATAATCTCCTCCCTTCTTTGGGCTTTGAGTTTGACTTGTTCTTCTTTTTCTAAAAGTTTGTGGTACAGCATTAGGCTATTTATTTGTTCTATCTCTGTTTTCCCCATGTGTGAGCTTATCACTATAGATTTCCCAGTGAGGACTGCTTTTATTGCATCCCACATATTCCAGTCAGTTGTATCTACATTTTTGTTTATTTGTAGGTATTATTTAGTTTCTTCTTTAATTTCTTCTGTGACCCATTGGTTGTTCAGGAGGTTGTTGTTTAATTTCCAGGTGTTTATGGAGTTTTTGGAATTCCTTTTGTCATTAATTTCCAATTTCATTGCACTGTGGTGAGATAATATGTGTGGGATGATTTTGATTCTTTTACATTTTAGGTAGGCATGCTCTATGGCATAGAATGTGGTCTATTTTAGAGAAAGTCTGATGTGCAGCTGAGAAAAATGTGTATTCTGATGTTGTGGGGTGGAATGCTCTGTATACATCTACTAAGTCTATTTTTTTGCAGCTTTGATTCTGATCTGTTATTTCTTTGCTGACTTTTTGTCCAGTTGATCTATCTCTTTGTGTCAAAGGGGTGTTGAGGTCCCATATTTCAATAGTATTATTAATTATGTGGACTTTCATGTCTGTTAAGATTCGTGTTTTGTAGTTTGGAGCTGCAGTATTTGGTGTTCAAGACTGGTATCTTATCCTCTTGCAGTTTTCCCCTACCAAGTATGTAGTGACCTTCTTTATGTCTTTAAATTGTTCTTGGTTTGAAGTTTACATTGTCTGCAAATATAATAGCTACTCCTGCTTTTTTCTGGGTTCCTGTTGCATGAAGGATTGTTTTCCATCCTTTGACTTTCAGTCTATGGATTTCCTTTTGAGTAAAATGTGTTTCCTGTATACAGCATATTATTGGATTTTTGTTTCTTAATCCACTTTGCCAGTCTGTTTCTTTTGACTGGTGAATTGAGGCCATTTACATTTATGGTTATAACTGACACGTGTTGGCTTACCATCGTCGTGTTATTTAATTGCTGTTGGTTTCTTACTTTTGCTACCTGTTTACTTGTTTGCTCTTCTTGAGGATTCCTTTCTATTGTTGCTCTTGAAATTGCGTTCATTTTCTTCTCTGTCTAGAGAGTCTTTTAGTGCTTTTTGTAAGGATTGTTTGGCATTCGTGAAATTCTTCAGTTGCTCTTTATTGTGGAAATATTTTATTTCTCTGTTAAACTTGAAAGATTGTTTGGCAGGTTACATCAGTCTTGGTTGGAAGCTGTTTTGTCTTAGGACCTGTAATACTTCACTCCAATCTCTTCTCGGTTGGATGGTTTGTGTTAACTAGTCTGCTGTGATTCTGATGGGTTTTCCTTTATAGGTGGTCTTTTTCTTTTCTCTAGCAGCTTTTAATATTCTGTTCTTTTACTGGAGATCTTGGATTTTGATTATTATATGTCTGGGTGTAGTGTTGTTGTGGTTATGACTAGAAGGAATTCTATATGCCTCACTACTGTATCTCAGACTCTGTTTCCAAGCTTGGGAAATTTTCTGCTATTGTTCCAGTAAATATTCTTTTTATATCATTTGTGTCACCTCCTACCCTTCACTGACTCCTATTACTCTGACATTATTTCTCTCTGCCTCGTCTTGCAGCTGTTGGATTGATTTTTCCTGGCTCCTTGTTGATTTTAAGAGATGCTTCCTTTCACAGTTGCTGGTTACCATGCTGTCTTCAAGATCTGAAATTCTATCTTCATTGAAGTGGTTTTGCAAGCTTTCAAGGGAAGTTTTGATTTCCTAGAAATCTCTTTGAGTCTGTTTCATGTTTTCTAATTCATTCCTATTTTGCTCATGTAATGTTTCCATCCATTGCCTATGTTCATCTATTTTTTTATCTGTTCCTTCTCTAGATATGTGGAGTGTTTCTTTCATTATTCTTGTCATTTCATTTTTTGCCTGAGAGATTATTTCTGATCTGATCTCTTCTGTGATCTGATGGAGTTCTGTTTTTACTTCCATTTCAGTCATTTCAGCAATTTCAGGTGTGTGTTCACCAAGTTCTCCTATATCAATGTCTCCTGGACTTGTTCTAAGTAGGTGGAGTTCTGAGATTGTGCTTTAGCCCTTTGCCTTATCATGTTTGATGCTGGAGGCGGAATGCTCAGCCTTCCTCTTCTCTGGGAGTTCAACAAAGGTTTCTAATGGTCCTAGTTTTCCTGTTGGTCAGGCCTGCCCCTCATTGACCCCTGAGATATGCTGCTTAAGCTGAAGTCTTCCAGTAGATGGTGAAGTGTACTAGTTCTTCCAAGTCTCATATGTGACCTGTGATGACAGGTGATGGCAGATGGTTTGATCCAGTGACCCCTCACAGTTCATGGCATGTGTATGACCCAGAATCTGATTGCACTGCTGGTGCAACCCCAGACCAGTGGTCCTGTGACCCCATGCAATTCAGGATACAGGCAAAACCCAGTCATGAGCTGCAGGGTCAACCGTTTGTGGACCACCTGATTCTGTGTCTCCAGTCAATTCAGGACCCTCACTGGAGCTATGTGTGGGCTGCACCAACAGAGATCACAGACTGCCTGTGTGTGCAAGCTCCCAGAGGGCAGGGAGCTGTTGGGAGCCGGTGTGATGGCTTGCTGTTAGTCTCCTTGGAAACAGCCCCTCCCACCGTGTTACCAAGATGGCGCCTATATCCTGTTTTCTGGTTCTTGTTGCTGACTCTGTATATACCTTATATAGAAAGGTGCCTGCTTACGGCGCCCTGAAACCAATCCTGAAGGCCCACGTAGCGTAGTGTGATTTGCTAACCGCCCTTATATAAGTTGCTGTAACGGGAAGCTGGAGGAAGAAGAAGCCCGGAAGGAGCCACAGAGAGTGGACTCCTGTGGGGTATAGAAGAAGCCCGGAAGGAGCCACAGAGAGTGGACTCCTGTGGGGCTTGTGCTGTGTCCAATAAAGAAAACACGTTACAGAATCTGATCGTCTGTGTGCTGTGTTCTGCGGGTCGGGAGCGGCGCCGGACAGGGAGCAAGTGAAGCCCAGTCCCGAACCATGGTGTCAGTGGCTCTTGAGCACCCATACCCGTACCTCACTCAGGGCTGGGCACTTGCAGAGCAGGCCCATGGGATAACCCCAGTGAGAGCAGTTCATTGGTCTTCTCAGTGAGGATCTGCTGTCTGCACCAGGCCTGAACTTTAAATATACCTACATAATTTACTTTTTAAAAAGTAATTTATAATAAATATGGTCAAGACAAAATCTCTGACTTTCAAAGCCTTTTAGTTTGGGGGAAATGCTCTGATTCTGAGAGAGTGTCCCTGATAAGAAGAAAACAGTTGTCTGGATGAGGTTATGTGCTTCAGAATTAATCTTCTTTAGAGCTATAGCTTGTATTTTTGCATTTGGCATGATTAACTGGATAAAAGAAGCAATATCACATGCATGGGAAGGAAGACAATGAGATAACATAGGAAAACCGTAATTCTTAAAGCTGCCCCTCAAAGGAAATGGCTTTGTGGGAATAGAAAGCAAGTATCTCCATAATCTGCTTTGGCTGCTGTAACAAAATGCCACATATAAGGCGGCTTATAAAATAGAAATTTATTTTCTCACATGTCTGGAGGCTGCCAATCCAGGATCAAGGTGTTGACAAATTATGTTTCTGATGAGGCCTCTTTCACTGGCTTGTAGGTGGACACTCTTTCTAGATTTTAAATATATAGTTACTGTGAGTTTATCAGTTGACATATACCATTCATTCTCTGTGTTTTCACATTTTTTTCTATGTCCAAATGTTGTCTCAACAAACAAGGAAGAACAGCTTGAAAACAGCTATGTCTAATTCATGGTATTGCTCCAGAGTCTAGCACATAGTAGGTAGTTAGTGAATTATTTTAGTAACAAGCAGAAGAGAGAAATGGCTTTGAATGAAAAGACAGTCAATTTTGGATATGGTAAACTTGGGACAGCAATACTGACAACAGCTAATCTTTGTGTGACTTTTCTGCCAACATGATGGAACTTCTACCTACTTTTCTAGCTCCTCCTGTCTCAAGGTCTCTCTGGCTGGAGCCATTCCTTCCAGCTCTAGGGTTACTCACAAGCCTTTTCCAGATCTGGCTGGGATCTTGTTCCCAATCTTTGCTTGGCCCCAACTTACTTAAAATTTCCTTAAAGAAGACTTTCTTGTCGTGCTCCCACCCAAAGTAACTTTTCCAGTACATTGTTTAGCACCTTGCCCCTAGATTATTCCTTCACAACTTATGCCACTGTGGCACTTTGTCTATGGTTGGCTCCAGACCTCACTTCCCACTAGATAGTAAGCTCCATGTAGGCAAAGACCTTATCTGTTTAGCTCACTGCTACAGACCCAGAGACTACATAGTAGGTGCTTGAATGATAAATCAGTGAATAGGTGTGAGGCAATTTGCACGCAGTATGTCATGGAGTCATCACAACAATCCTGTGAGGGGGGTAATGTTATTAATCTCATCTTATGGATAAGGAAAGATATTTGAATTACTCTCTTGACATATAACAAGACAGAGATCCAAATTCTCTGGTGCCAAAGGCTGTGCATTATAGCTTTTTAACCTTCTACATCTGCCCCAGTGCTTTTCCTAGGAACACAAGCACAATGTAAGAAGACAGAAGGGAAGGGATGTAAGTGAAAAAATAAGGAGCTGTAAGAAATTGGAGATGTTTGAATAGAAATGGATCTTAAAGTTCATAGAGACCTAACCCTTGATTGCATGGGTCCAGGAGGTTAAATGATTTTGCTAAATTTACATAATTCATTATTGTTTAAAAGTGTGCTACATCTCAGGGCCCCAAATTTAGCTTCTGTGCCTTTTATAGGTACAGCATTTGGAAGCAAGTGGTTTGGGCCAGTAAGTTGGCAAACGTCTTTGATGCCTCAGCCCAAGTTGAAGCCAGAGAGGAAGAAACTAGGAAGGAACTGAAATTAGTATTATGAGTAAATGAAGTGTTTTATGGAGCTTTGTATGGCTCTGATTATACCATAACCATCTCTTGTTGTAGCAACAGAAACAGCTTGTCTTTGATGTTCGGACTTTAGCTTCCTTTTGCTTTTGTCTTCATACTCTGCCAGGACTGAGCAACGGGAGATAGTAGCTATGCTTTTGCTTTATATAAAATGGGACTTCTTCATACTAAATATGGCAGCAGTAACCCCACCTGCCGTTCCCCACCTGTCCCAGCAATTTTACCACTAAAGAAACTGAACCACGGAGAGGTTAAAGAATTTGTCACTTTTGGGCAAGAAAGTTGAGTAACAGACGTGCAAGAAAGAGGAAGGAGATTTGTGTTGCCTTATCGAAGTTCAGAGTAACATAATTTTCCCTGGAGAAACATCTTGAGCGAATATGTAGCTTCAGACATTCTGTAGCTTTCAGGCTGATGTCTCTCCAACTCTCTTTTTATTAAACTCAGGACTTCTGGAAGTGGGCAAGTGTTGTCTTCACCTTGGGAAGAAGGTGCTGCTTCCCTTGCTGGGACCTTCTCTTTAGGGCAATCACTCAGACATGAAGTCACTATTCTTTCCTTTATATTCCTTCCATTCTGTCTTACAATTGTGTTCCTAAATTTCTAAGTGTAGAAAGGCATTTGGCGGAATCAAAATAGCCTAGAGCCTAAAAATTACATCTTTTGGCACAGGAGAAGGCTTGAGCAGCTTCAAGGTCTGCTGTGTAACTGCTGACCCTCCTGCCGGGCCCACAGCAGGGATTAGAAATCAGAAGTTTGTGGCTCAGCAATCCATGCTGAACTTTATTTGCACAAATACAAATGATGTAGTCTGCTTTTCCTTTATATCTCTTTAAGATTATTCTCCATGTTAATAATGTGACCCTCTGGGATTGCCCTCACATTAATAATGTGAGCCACTGTTTTTCAGGGGAATCTCCTCCCCATCTGTTTTCATAGGGTTGTTGGGAGAGTGTAGGAGGACAAAGTTGAGATTAAATGTGTTTGATGGAAACAGAAGCTTAGAACTAGTGTGATTTCCCAGAAGAAATGACCACTAGAAATTATTCTACCTCTAGCCTTGCAAAATTTCTCTAACAGTGTCAGGAACTTCTGTGGCATCCATTTCTATGGAACTCAAAGTCATTAAAAGATGTGATCCAAATGTCCTTTTAAATCCCTGGATATGGCAGGCAACAGGGTTTATCTGCCTAATAGACATTTAGGATCATCAAGATAGAGTCCAAGGTTCCTTCAAGGACAGATCTTCATTTGTGTAAGAAAATTTTCTACTTTTTGCTTCTTGGTCAGGTTTGTTGGTCGCTTTGTCTCCAAAATCTCCCGTTCTTGGAAACTGAACCACCCAGCTCTTCTCCCTGAGCTACATCCCAGCCCATATTTTAATTTTTAATTTGAGACAGAGTCTCACTTAGTTGCTGAAGCTGAGTTCAAACTGGTGATTCTCCTGCTCAGCTTCTGAGAGGCCAAGGGGCACAAGCATATACCACCATGCATGGGTAGCTCAGCTGCTTTCTCTCTTTCTTGACTTTTGTGACTGATTTCTTTCACTTAGTATGTTTTCACTGTACATCCATGTTAGAGCATGAATGAATAGTTCCTCCTTTCTGTTACCAAATAGCATTCTACTGTAGGGCTATGTAATATTTATTTATTTATTTATTTTTATTCTTTTTAAGTTTATTGGCATAGTTTAGATATACATATGGTCACATTCATCATAGGGATTTGTACCTGTGTACGATATGTCCTGATCCCTCTTTTTTTCCCAATCCCCTCTTCTGCCTTCAACCCCTCTTCTCCACCTTATTTACAAAATGCTGCTTCCATTTTATCCTTCTTTTATCATTTTTTCTATTCCCTTCTTTCCTTCCCCTCTTCCCTTTGCCTAATTTTCCTTTCTTTTGAACAGTTTCTTCCTATTTCATAATGCCACTTTATACTTTGGTCCTTATTTACACTTTCAGTTTCTGACACCAGAGAAAATGCTATATTTATATGTATGTGTTTGATTTATTGCACTTAAGAGAATGTTTTCAAGGTGGATCCATTTACCTAGAAATGTCCTAAGTTTATCCTTCTTTATATCTGAATAGTACTTCATTGCATAAAAAAAATTACATCTTTTTATCCATTTATCAGTTGATGGGCATTTGGGTTATTGCCAAGATTTAGCTATGACAAATTGTGTTACTGTAAACACGGGTGCACATATATCACTAATGTTTAATTTCTAATTCTCCAGGAAGATACCCAGAAGAAGAATAGCTGGGTCAAATAGGACTTTTAATGCTAGTTTTTTGAGGAATCTCCACACTGATTTCCACAGAGATTGCACCAGTTTGCAATCCCACCAATAGTAGAAAAGGGTTCCTTTTCCCCACAGCTTGCCAGCACTTGTTATTAGTTGCTTTCTTGATAATAGCCATTCTTTTTGGAGTAATATGGAATCTCAGCATTGATTTAATTTGCATCTCTTGAATGACCAGTAGTGTTGAACACTTTGTTCATATATTTATTTGCTGTTTGTATTTCTTCCTCTGAAAAGTGTGGATTCATCCTAGATGCCCAGTTTTGGATTGAGTTGTTGAATTTGGGTGGGTCTGATTGTTTATATTCTTCAAGTTCTAGATATTAGTCCTTTGTCTGGGGGACAGTTGGCTAATTTTTTCCCACTTCATGAGTTATTTTTGCACTTTTTGGAGATTTCTTTTGCTGTGCAAAAGCTTTTTAATAGGATGAGGTTCCAGTTGCTGATTCTTTGAAGTATTTCCTGTGTAATCCTAGTTTTATTCATGAAATCTTTGCCTACACCTATGTCTTCAGGAACTCTACCTACTCTCTCTTCCAGCAAATTTAGGGTTTGTCATAATATTTAGATCTTTGATCCATTTCAATTTTAGTTTAGTGCATGGTGAGAGATATGGGTCTAGTTTTTGCCTTTGGCATATTGAAAACCAGTTTTTCCAGCACCATTCATTAAAGAGGATCTTTCTTCCAGTGAGCATTTTTGGCTCCTTTGTTAAAGAACAGGTGGCTAAGTGTGTTTGGATTAGTTTCTACATCTTGGAATCTGTTCTATTGATTCTCAGATCTCTTTTATTGCCAGTACCTTTTTTTTTTCTTTTTATTACAGTAATTTTAAAGTATAATTTCAAGTCAGGAATTGTGATACCTTCTGCCTTACCTTTGTTGCCTAGGATTGTTTTTGCTATTCTAGGTCTCTTCTGGTTCTACGTGAAGTTTACAAGTGCTTTATCTAGTTCTGTGAAGTATGCATTAGCCTCTTAAAATGAGTGTCTTGGTTACTTTACTTTTGTTGCTGAGGGAAAATACCCAACACCCAAAATGAAGGAAAGAAAGGTTTATTTAGCTTACAGTTTGTGGAGGTTTCAGTCCATACTTTGCTGCTTCAGAGGCAGAGTGGCACATGGCAGAGGGCAAACTTCATGGCAGCAGAGCACAGCAAAAACAACCAGAGCAAAAGGGAAGAATGGCAGGCCAGCAGCCTCTTTCCTTCCCTTACATTGTAAACAGCCTACCCCCACCCAGGTGGCATGTAGCTCTCACACAGTCTCCATGCCCTCCTCTTCCACAGGCTCAGGATGTGTACAAAGTAAGCACCTTGGTTTCCTGCTGAATCACATAGTTAACTTTTTAAACTTCCCAAATTAACACAATAAACAACATCCCAGAAGGGTAAGAGCATGTCCTCTTTTCCCCAAGATTTACAACTGCTGAGTTACTTAGCCAAACCTCTCCACTCTCCAAGTTGACACAATGTATCAACCATAACAATGAGGTATTTTGATTGGGGTTGCATTAAGTCTGTACAACAATTTTGGGAGTATGGCCATTTTCATTATGTTGTTTCTTCCTACCTATGAGCAAGGGATATCTTTCCATTTTCTGATAGGCTCTTTGATCTCCTCTTTCAGAGTACTATAATTTTCTATGTATAGATTTTTTTACTTCCTTTGTTAGATTGATTTCTAAGAATTTCATTTCTTTGGATGCTACTGTGAAAGGTGTTGTTTCTCTCATTTCTCTCTCAGTGCATGTATTGTTTTTGTACAGACATATGGGGTTAATAATATCCCTTAGTTGTTGTAGGCTAATTAGGTCCACAATCTCCTGAATGAGTGTATGGTGAAGGCTAAATAAAAAGAGGCAAATGGAATAAGTTCAGGGCTCCAGGAGGATCAAAGCTCTCTCACAGAATTCAAGATTCTCTCAGGGCTAAGGCCATGACCTCTGGGTTGCCCATATTTATTTGGTTATCAGAAGAAGCGAGCGAGGGGAGTACTCAAGAAGGGCAAAACCACTCAAGGACTTCTCTAAGTAAGGTATTAAGTTAATCCACTGAAGAATGAGATGTCTGAGGCTGTAGACTTTATCTAGTTGAGATCTGATCCAGATGTCCTTGCCTGTGATCTTGTCTTGTCCTTTGAGGCTTTCTGGCTTCATCCACCACTACAGGTTCTAGTAGGGATCAGTGACTCACAGAAGTTCACTTACTATGAGTCCACCATTTCCAGATAAGGAGCTTAGGCCTTGGACAGATTCACAAGTGAACATGAAAAGCCAAATGATTAATTTAAGTCCTGGTCAGGTCTGCTTGATAGTGGTCTCCATCACAGACATGCTACTGATCTTTGAGTGTTAACTTTGTATCCAGCCATGCTACTGAATTTGGTTATTATATCTGTAATGTTAGGAATCTTCTCTGTAGAGGATCATGTAATCAATAAATAATGATAATTTAACTTCTTCCTTTCCTATTCCTTTTATTTCTTTTTCTTGTCTAACTGATCTGGCTAATGTTTTCAGAACTATATTTAATAAGAGTCATGAGAGTGGACAACCTTGTCTTGCTCCTGATTTTAGAGTGAAAGCTTTTAGCTTTTGCCCACTTAGTATGTTGTAAACTGTTGGTTTGTTATAGATGGCTTTTTTATCGGATTGATATAAAGACTATCTATTCCACTTTTCTGTAGGGTTTTTAACATGAATGGGTTTTGGACTTTGTTAATGCTTTTTCTGCATCTATTAAGATTATCATGTGTATTTTGTCTTTGGCTCTGTTGATATGGTATATTACATTGATCAGTTTACATATGTTGAACTATTCCTGCATTCCTGGGATGAATCCTACTTCGTATTGGTGAGTAATCTTCTTTATGACATGCTGCATTCTATTTTCCAGTATCATACTGAGGAATTTTGCATCTATGTTCATTAGGGAGATTGGCCTTAGTTCACCTTTTTGGTTGCATCCTTCTCAGATTTGATATCATGGTGATACTTCCAGAAATGAGTTTTGAAGTACTGCTTCCCTTCAATTTCATGAAAGAGTTTCATCAGAATAAGGGAGGGGAGTACTTAAGAAGGGCAGAACCACTCAATGTCTTGTAGAATTTGGCAACGCATACATCAGGACCTGGGCTTTATTTTGTTAATAAGTTTTTAATTATATTTTCAATTTCATTGGCTGATGTTGGGTTATTTAGAATTTTTATATCTTCTTGATTCAGTTTTGGCAATTCATATGTATCTAGAAATCTATTATTTCTTCTGTGTTTTCTACCTTATTAGAATGCAGATTCTTGAAGTAGGTATTGATGATCTGGATTTCCACAGTATCAGTTATGATTTTACCCTTTTCATTCCAAAAGACCCTGTGTATTCATTTCTTTTCATCATTCATTTATTCTTTTCTTTCCTCTTTTTTTCTGTTTGGCTAAGAGCTTATCAATTTTATTTAATCTTCAAAGCTCCAACTCTTTACTGCATTAATTCTTTGTATTGCTTGCTTAGTCTAAATTACATTAATTTCCGCTCTTATTTTATAATTTCCTCCCTCATATAAGCTTTGGCTTGATTTTTCTTCTTTTTCTAGAAGTTTGGGGTTCAACATTAGGTTTTTTATTTATAGCTCAATTTCTTTAAACACATACTCTCCCCACAAAAGATTGTAAATCTTCATAGATCTTATGACGAGTATAGAACAATAATGCAATTATTCTACTTACTCATACAGCAAAATACAATCAAGAATCTAAGCTGGAATGTTTTAGAATTCTTCACTTGAACATAATTGTAAAAAGGATGATTGTTACTGAAGTCTATGATTAAGATAAGCATATATTTTATAAACATGACACTTCTGAGAGAGAAACAGAACATTATTAATTTTTTCCACAATTGGAACTTAAACTGGGACTGTTCTGGGTGAACCACTGTCATCTTTCAATTACTTTCCATGGAGGTGGCAGAAGCATATTATCTCCCAGAGTAGAACTTGCCATAGGTTGTTAAAAAAAGCATAATGAATTTCTACTGTAGGTGCTGTAGGGGATCCAAATATATAAAATATAACACATATAATATACACTATATAATATATAATATACACTCTATAATCCATAATATACACTATGTAATATATATCTTGCATTCAGGAAGTTCACAATGTTATAAAAGAAGTATATAAAAGAAGTAACTATTGCAAGGCAGATCTGTACTACTGTTGCATTTATTCAGTCTCTGCTCTCATGATCTTAATGTTACAGATTATCACACTTCCCTATTTGAAGGGCAATGCTGCAATATCTCAGTTAACCTCATTCAGTGTGATATATTCTACAGAAATTCATTTCTCTTTGCAAAATATTTTTCTCTTCCAGATGATTATATATATGTAATATATATATATGAATATTATATGTACAAAATAGCTACATATATGTATATGTATGGCTATTTTCTTTTTTAAAGTACTTGAAAAATGATTGGTAATACTATTACTATATCATAAAATGTATTTGGTATCATTCCATGCACATGGAAGAAAACACAGAACAGAGGAATTTGCAGAGTGGTTGAAGAATTAGATTCATTTGTTTCCCTTATGTTATATTATGTTACTCATTCATTCCCTCATTTATTCATTCACTGTATGTGGTACTAGCAGTTAAAGCCAAGGCCTCACATATAATGTAAGTGCTCTATCACTGAACTATATGTCAGCCCTGTTTTTTTTCTTTTAATCTAAATAAAATCAAGTAGAACTGTTTTAAAAAAACTATTTTCTTCTTATGGATCATAGTTATACAAAATCTAGTAGAAATATTTAAATGATAAAATATGAAATTTTCTTTTGCAAAATTATATCCACTCACTGTGAGTAAACATGTTAAGTTGTAGGATGTTTTCAAGTTAAAAAATTACATTTACATTATGCTGCTCTGGTGGAGGCAGATAGCACGAGGTTGGGATTCCGAGCCGCGCGTCGTGCCCTGCGCTACATAGACTCGCAAACAATACAGTCAGGATGGCTAAAGGAGAACCAAGAAACCAAAGGGCAAGAGGTCTGCGTATGCTGTCTTTGTGCAGATCTGCAGAGAGGAGCACAAGAAGAAGAAGCCAGAGGTCCCTGTCAATTTTGCAGAATTTTCCAAGGAGTGATAGGAGGGGTGGAAGACCATGTCTGGGAAAGAGAAATCTAAGTTTGATGAAATGGCCAAGGCAGATAAAGTTTGCTATGACTGAGAGATGAAAGATTACGGACCAGCGGAGGGAAGCAAGAAGAAAAAGGATCCCAACACCCCCAAAAGACCATCGTCTGGATTTTTCCTGTTTTGTTCGGAATTCTGCCCCCAGATTAAATCCACCAATCCTGGTATCTCCATCGGAGATGTGTCCAGAGCGCTGGGCGAGGTGTGGAATAACTTAAGTGACGGTGAGAAGCAGCCCTACGTCACCCAGGCGGCGAAGCTGAAGAAGTACGAGAAGGATGTGGCCGACTATAAGTCTAAAGGAAGGTTCGATGGTGCAAAGGGTTCCGCTAAAGTTGCCTGGAAAAAGGTAGAAGAGGAAGATGAAGAAGAGGAGGAGGAAGAAGAAGAGGAGGAGAAGGGGGGTGAATACAGAAACCTTTTCTGTCTCCTTGTGAATCCCTTAAAGTAGGGGAGTGCCGTGACTGAACCATCTCTTAGGTTAAATGCCAACCCGATTGCAATCTTGTAGTCTCTCACATGCTCCGGAGGTTGGCGGTAGTCGCTCACCGCGGCCGCAGGATTACCGAACGCTGTGAAATTGTATCAAAGCTGTACATATTTCCAAACATTTTTAAACTGAAAGGCACTCTGTGTTCTCCTCTCTCTGTGCACTTTGCTGTTGTTGTGAAAAGGCATTTGAAGATGTCTCTGATGCTTGTCTTTAATTTGTAAGGTGCTGTAAACTGTATGGTTATTGGCTAGAAACCCTGAATTACCAACTGTACATATCTAGAGTTTGTAAAAAGAACAAAGCAACCCAGGCAAACCTCCCATGTTCCCTGTTTAGTGCTGAGGCTGTGGGATAGATGCCACTGGGAAGGGACCTTAGAACTGTTGTCACCATGGCTGTGGCGGGCATCTAGTTAGCTTCTGTACATAGTGACCTAGCATCCCGCTGCCCCATCCTCCCTGGGGTCCCAGAGGGTCAGCTGGCATGAGAAGTGTTTGGATTCATTACTGTTTTGTTTTTTTAGTTAAGTGCGGTAGGTGGAAACTTCGTTTCCAAGTACTCTGTAGAACTCTTCATTGGCAAAGAGTCAGTGAAAGTTCAAGAAGCTTCTGTACTTAAACAGGATTTGCAACAGGATTTGTGTTTTTTTTTTCTATGCTTAGAATGCTAAATGTTTTCCAAGTTAAATAAAGAGTATTACATTTTTCAAATATTTGCATTTGCGTGAATATTCAGTTGAATAAACAACAGGGTAGGGACCATCTCTGTCCCATTCACATAACTTTTAGAACTGTGTCTGCCATGTAGGGGCTACTCAACAAGTGTTTGGCATGAATTGATTTTTGTAATAGTTTTATTTATTTTGTCCAGAGAGCACTTAATCAAATGAAATGTTGTTGTTGTTGTTGTTGTTGTTGTTTGAAACAGGATTTCACTATGTGTTTCAGGCTGACTTGAACTCACTTTGTAGCTCAGGCTTGCCTCAAACTTGTAGCAATCCTCCTGCCTCAGCCTCCCAAGCACTTGGATTACAGGTATGTGCCATCATGCCTGGCTCTGATGAAATCTTATGTGGATTTAACAAATAAAACTGATTACAATAAACTTCTGTGGCTTACAGGAAGAGCATACTTCACCTCTTTAATTTTTTATTAAAATTTTTTTATTCATCAGACTTAATTATGCAAAATAGTGGGTTTCATTGTCATATTTGTACACCCAATAACACACTTCAATCACCCTCCTTATGACCTCTTTGCCGCCTTTTGTCCCTCCCCTGATTCTCTTCCTCTTTTTGTATTGTCTCTCTCCTACTTTCACACCATCTTTCTTTTAAAGATTTAAAAATGTTTTCTTGATTCCTCACATGGAAGAAAACACAGAATATTTGATTTTCTGAGACTAGCTAATTGAACATCATGGTCTCCAATTTTACCCATTTTCCTGAAAATGACATGATTTTATTCTTTATGGCTAAATAATATTCCCATGTGTATACCACACATTCTTTATGCATTTTTATGTTGATGGGTACCAAAGCCACTTTTGTAGTTTAACTATTATGAATTGTGCCATAATAAGCACAGACAAGCAATCATCTCTCTAGTATCTTGATTTTAATTCTTTTAGGAATATATGGAGGAATAGTATAGTTGGATCAAATGGTAGCTCTAGTTTTAGTATTCTTAGGAAACCTTTAAACTGATTCCATAGTGCCTGTACTGATCTACATTCTCACCCACAGACATACCCCCACCTCTATTAATGCCTATTCTTTGAAGCAGGTGTGCAAATTATCCATCAAAGACATGGAGTCATGGAGCTAGAAGGAGCACTAGAGATCATAAAGACAAGGAATTCATTTAATGTGGTTGAAGAAAATGTAGCCCAAGTGACCTTGTGTGACATGACCATAATGGGAACTCAGCTTTCCTGGTTCCAGGCTGGTGTTTTTGCCAACACAAGTAGAGAGAGTCAGATGTTTCAGAGGCAGCTCTGGAGGAAGCCAGTTTGCCAGGAAACTGGATATTACTGGAAATAAAACATGTGAAAGAAGTTGTATGTGCCAGACTTCTTTCTCAAATGACTACCAAAGTTGGTTGGGAAAAGTATTTTGGTAGGTCATGCACATGAGAGGCGAGGTCCCACCAAGTGGTGCATTTAAGAAGATATAAATAAATAGCTCTAGAATTGCTTTCAAAGGAGGTTAGGTCTGATTACACCCAAGGTCTTTCCAAAATTGATTTGGATTTGCAGACTGGAGTGGGGTGCAGAATTATTGAATCAAGAATTGAAAGGAGGGTTTTCTTTCAAATCAAGGAAGAATAATTAGTTAAATTTTTATTTCAAAAGAATCTCAGTTTGAAATAGTCTCAGAACTCAAGGTCCATTGTAGATTACAGAACCTTTATTTTGTTATTTTCAAATAATTGAGACTCTTCCTTTTAGTAACAAAACCATTATGTAGTAATATTGAATTTATACATATAAGCAGAAATTACAATGTTTTGCCCTCCCTGAAGGAAGGTAAAAATTCACCAACCTGATAATAACTTTTAAAGAATTGGACCAGAGCATGGAGGTGTATGGTTGTAGTCTCCGCTACTTGGGAGACTAAGGTAGGAGAGTCACAAGGTCAAGGCTACCTTGGGCAATTTAGCAAAGTGTGTTAAAAATAAATAAATAAAAAGGACCAATTTCCTGTGCAAATCTGTATCAAGGATCTGCACCAGGAAGACCAAGGCCATGCTAGAAACTAGAATTAAATTCAGGAAACTAATAAACACTGCCTCTCCAGGTTTGTTCCAGCACAATTCATAATGGCTCAACTGTGGAAACAGCTTCTGTGCCCATCTACAGGAAAATGTGGTATATACATTGGAATATTATTCAGTCATTAAGAATAAAATCATGTAATTTTCAGGAAAATGGGTAGAAATAGAGACCATGATGTTAAATAAGAGATCTGCACTTGTAGCCAGGAAACAGCATCGAAGATGAAGACAAAGAAGGAAGACAGCAGCCAAAACTGCTTTGAAGAAAAACATCAAAAAGCAGCTTGTCCAGGAATTCAAGAGCATGCAGTCTTCCTTCCTGTTCTCTTTTTATGCCATTCTAGCAACAGTCCTTAGATGGGTCTTCGACACCCAGAACCACACTGAGTCAGTTCAGCTGGGTGTTCCCACTGAAACTGACCACCATTATCTACCTCTGGTCAGTTTGATAACCAGACTCATTTCTTTAAACCATAGTCTCCAGTGGTACATATGCAAAAAGTTAACATCTTAATCTATTTAGATTAACATTAACATAACAATTACATGTATACAATTTTATTTCACTCATTTCCACACCAAAAGCAAATACTCAAAGTGTTCTCAAAATTCAAAGTTAAAGCCACAATACCTTGACTAAATAATCAGATTACAATCAGGTGATTAAAAATTATAACTGTCCATGCTTTACAATAACTACTTTCTGTCTCTCATTTTATTCTAAAATCTTATTTAATTAACAATCTATACTCTTAAAAATTAATAATTTGTTTACAAAGTGTAATCTCCCAATACAGTGAATCCATATTGAAAAATATGGCTTCAAGTTTTGTAACTCCTTTGACTCCCATTTATGTACATGAGCAATACTTAAAAACCAATCTTATATACATCAATATCATATTACTACATTAAAATCATATTAAGAGAGAGCTATTAAAATTACAACCCTCATTTCTATAGCTGATCACAGGGTCATAGCTGGTATTTAGAACTACACCCTCTATTACCCACTCTATTTCCTTCCCCTTCAGCAAGCACCTCAGTAGGTCTTGGTTCTTTTCCTGGTGGGACAACCCATACCCTCATTCCTAAAGGCTCTAAACTATTTGTCATTTTGCCTGGACTGGGTTGTTGTAGTTTCCCATTAACTTTAATAACAAGGCGTGGTAATACTAGGAGACACCTCAAGGGATTCCCTACATTCCCAGTGCATTGCTCTTTTCCTCCCTTGTGGAGTAGTAGTTCTATTTCCCCTTGATGGTCTGCTTCATCACCCCCACCAACACTAACTCTGTTTTTAGCTTCTTCCCTCAGAGGCAAGAGGAGACCAAAATGACCGGGGAGACCTGGTGTCCCATTAAGCATTCAGTTTGCACTGAGGCTCAGTAGCTGGCCTTCGCTGCAGTTCACCTGTGGGGCCCTGCCAGAGACTCCAAACAGAACCTCACTTCCCATCCACCTCCTACCCTCAGAAGAGAGAGGCTGCTGAGGTTTGGCTGCTTTTCTCTCTAGAGGAGCTCCAGTCTTTACCTCCACCAGGGCATTATCTCCTGGCTTTCAGTGCAGACTCTCTAACCTTCAGCACCAGCCCCCGGGCCTTTTAGGGCAGACCCTTTGGTCTTCCATAGCAGACTCTTTGGCCTTCTGATGTGGACTCATAGGGGACACTGGTGGGGGATCCAGGCCCTGGAATGGATTCTAGACAGATATGCCCTCTTCTGTTTTTTACTTTTTAGCTAAATATTGTAAAATAATCCTTTAAAATTATGTGTCCTGTATTAAATGAATCCCAATGCAAACCCTGACTACAATACCATGTATTATTTATTGTATTTCTATTTCGCTTAAAAAGTGTTAGTCAAGACCCACCAAAGTGATTTCGTGACACAGAATTGAAAGATGAATGCTACAAAGAATATCAGAGGAGTCAAAGAAAAGCTTCCTGAGTGGGAAGACCTTGTAGACCACGGAGGAAGAGAAGACTAACTTAGGAAACATCAGGACACGTGACAAAGTTGAGGTTAGTTAGGTGCCAAACTGTAATGGAGTGCAAAACTAAGAGAAGTTCAGCTTTTACCAATGTGCTAAGAGGACAACTAAGATAACATCTTCTGTTAAACTATAAGGAATTATTCTATTTTAAAATCAAATTCAAGTATTTTACTTATTTTTATTTTATTAGTAAATGTTTGCTGGGCATAAGGAGTATGTTTATTGTAGGGAGTGTGTACACATACATAACACATCTTACTTCTTTTATCATCCCCTTTCCCTCCCATCACTCCCCACTCCCTCCAGCTCTCCTTCCTTTTCCCATTTGGAAAAGCTGTTTCTAATTTTCCTTTAATTTTCTCTGTTTCTTTTTTAAGAGTAGGAAAAATTTATTGAGGGAAAGAAAGCTTCTTTCTGAGAGGGACAGAAAAGGGCATGGAAGGTGGGTTACCCACCAATTCTGCTTCTCAAGGTTGTTTTACTGAGCAAAGCCACAAAGTGAAGTGGGCTTAAGATGAGACAGAACTATAATCAATCAATAAGATTACAAGTAGAGTCACGTAGGTAGTGTTGATCGAATTGCAGATCATAGGATGGATGTGAGGTAGGACAAAACTATTGGTAATCAATAAGTACACAAAAAGCACAGCTGCTTGTATAATATTGATTACATGGGGATCAAATAGAGAAACAAGTCATGGAGCAAGTGCATATGGGCAGACAAGGGCCTTCTTGGAAGAGGTGGGTTAAAGAGGTTAGGTCCTCTACCCAAGGTGACTGACGCCTACTGAGAATATCAGTCACTGCTGTTCATCCCTAGAGAAAGTATATGGATGAGTAGTTCGTTTTTTGAAGCCTGGTCTTCAGTGAATAGTCCCACAGTTGTCTTCTGCAATGATCTTTTGCGGGCCCAGCCCTGTCCGACTGCCTGCAATATTTCTATCTAGCTTAGTTATCCATAATGTTCCCCGCTCCCTAGCTGCTATGAGGGACAGGGGCTGCGGACCAATCTGGCTCCTTCAGCTGAAGAGGGTCGTAGCTGTGATTGGCAGGCAGAGATACACTCCACAGAGGGTCTATCTAAAGGCCTTAGAGAGATGCCAGGTTTTCTTGTCTTGGGTAGACATACAGCTTTAAGTCTGGATAAGACAAGGCCACAGAAACGATATATGCGTGGGCCAAATAATAAAATCAACAGGATAATTACTAATATAGCCAACAAAGTTTTCCACTGAGAGGAGCCAGTAATAGTTTTCCATAAAGAGGAGAAGGAGAAGGTCCAGGAAATTTCAGAATCTGACGTCATTAACCTGTCATCTAATATCTTGAACAGCTATTGAGATAGTAGAAGAAAGATTAGGAATGTACACACAGTACACAGCTTTATTAGTTGCACAAGTACTCTGTTGTGCTGCTATTAGAATGTCTAATGCCATCTTATTTTGAACAATGGTTGCCTCATTGATTTTACTTCATTTAGGAGAAAGAGACTGGCCACTATACCATTATGGTCCACTGAGTGTAGTTAGTTAAGGCGTCAATGTGTTACATGACATGCTCTAATCCTAGGGAGGGAATAAAGATTGAAGCCAAATGATCATATCAGTGAAACATGCTTCTAGACCATTGATGCTATATGTGGGGCAAGTTTGCAGGTTTGTCAATACTTTTGACACTTCTGCCTTGTAACTATGCATCTTTCTATCAATCTAGGGGGTAGCCAGTGCCACAAATTTATCCCATGGGACCAACAAGTGCCATTGGGGGGTTCCTATCTAACTCTGGAGTGATTAAACCAGTTTGTTGCAAACCAATCTTCAGCCTGTAAAGTTATTGTGTGTATGCACTTTTGGGGGCTTGTCCATCCCAAGTATTTAGCAGAGTTAGACAGTGAGAATAGGAGAGATTCTTCTGTTCCCAACATAAGGGGGAATTTCTACTAAGGTGTCCTGTAGTGATGTTAACCATAGATAATTATCCCATATCTGAAAATAGCCGTCTTCATATCTATGTTTTTGGCCCTCAGGATAGGACTTGTACTTTTATTTAATAGGGGTCCTACCAAAGCCTTTACAGAGGCTTCAGTGGCATTGTTAGAAAAAATTCCATTACATCCAGGATCATTAAGAGAAAAATTTATAGGCCGCTCAGTTACCTTGTAATGGTGGACTAAAGTATGAACCACTGAGCTCTTTTGTAACCCATCAGTATAGCCTTGTGGTTTATTCCCAGTTCTCTCCTTTGAAAATTCCCTTTTCTGTTCCTTCCTACCACCCTCCCTCCATCTCTTGTTTCCTTCCTATCTGGAAAAGAGCTTCACCCTTTCTATTATCTATCCTTTATTTTGCTCTTTGTTTATATTCTGGGTTTCTCATAGAAGAGAGACTGTGTAATATTTAAACATGTTTGTTTGACTTGTTTCACGTAACATTATGGTCTCAAGGTGCATCCATTTACCTACAAATGACTCAAGTTTATTCTTTATGGCAGAGTAGTACTCCATTGTATATAAATATCACTTTTCCCCTGTCTATCCATCTTGCCGGGCATACAGGCTGTTCCCAAGGTTTAGGTATTATAAACTGTGCAGCCATAAACATGGGTATGCATGTGGTATTGTAGTATGAGGACTTTAACACTCTTGAGCAGATACTTAGAAGGGGAGTACCTGGGTCAATGGGACTTCTAGTTTTAGTTTTTTGAGGAATCACCATACTGATCTCCATAATGGTTATACTAATTTACACTCACGCCAAAAATGTACAAGTTTCCCTTTTCCTCCCACAGCCACACCAACATTTGTTTTTATTTATTTTCTTGATAATAGCCATTATTTTTAGAGTAATATGATATCTTGCTGTTTTTTAAGTTGCATTTCTCTGTTTTGAGGCCAAAAATCAAACTCATTACTGTGCGCTTGCCAGGTAGGTGCTGTGCTGCTGAGCTATAGCCCCAGGTTAAGGTGCATTTCTCTAATGACTGGTGATGCGGAACACTTGTTCATGTCTTTAGTGGCCACTTGTGTTCATTTTGGTTGCCCATTTTTTGATGGGCCTTTTCTTTTAAGTGTCTAACTTTCTTTGAGTCCTTTATATGTTTAGGTGTTATTCCTCTGCCTGAAGAGTAGCTGATGAAATGTTTTTCCTGTTCTGTAGGGTGTCTTTTTAACTTTGTCATTTCCTTTGATGTACAGAAGCTTTTGAACTTGATATGATCCCATTTGTTGATTCTTAGTATCATTTCTTGTGCCACTGGCTATGAAATAGTTAGAAAGTCCTTGCCTATGCCTGTCTTCAAGAGTTTTACCTATTTTATCTTCTAGCAGACTGTTTCTGTTTTAGCATTTAGATAGTTGATCTAGCTTGAGTTTAGTTTAGTACTTGGTGAGGGATATGGGTCTCAGTTCAGTCCTTGGCATGTGGATATGCAATTTGCCCAGCACCATTTACTTAAGAGACTGTCTTTCCTGCAGGGTGTGTTTTTGGTCCCTTTGTCAAAGCTCACAAGTTGAATGTGTCTGCGATTGTTTGTACTTTGTCTGTTGTAGCCAATTGATCCACATTTGTGCTTTTGTGCCAGTACCATGCTGTTTTTCAAGAAATTTTTAAAAAAATTGCTGTATCTTTGTAATATAACTTCAAATCTGGGATTGTGAAACCTCCTACTTTGGTATTATTGTGCCGAATTGCTTTTGCTTTTTTGAGTCCCTTCTGCTTTCCCTTGATGTTTTAAATTATTTTCTATAGGTCTATGAGGAATGCTGTTAATATTTTGATTGGGATTGAATTAAATCTATTAATCAGTTTTGGAAATATAGCTATTTTGACTGTATTGGTTCTGTTTATCAAGGAACAAGAGATAGCTTTCCATTTTTTGATGTCTCCTTTAATCTCCTTATTCAGAGTGATACAATTTTCATTGAAGAAATCTTTTGTTTTCTTGTTTAGGTCAATCCCTATGTACTTTATTTTCTTTTATGCTATTGTAAATGGTATTGTTTTCTTAATTTCTTTTTCAGTGAGTTCATCAGTAGTATATTGCAGTGCTATTGATTTTTGTGTGTTAATTTTGCATCCTGCTTTGCTGCTGAATTTGGTTATTAATTCTAGGTGTCTTTTGTTGGAAATTCTTATTTCCTATGTATAGGATCATGTCACCTACAAATAACAATGATTTGAATTCTTCCTTCCTATTCATATCCATTTTATTTCTTTCTCTTGACAAATTGCTTTGTCTAATATTTTGGGAAATATATTGAACAGGAATGGTGAGAGCAGACATCTTTGTTTAGTTCCTGATTTTAGAGGGAAAACTCTCAGCTTTTCCTCATTTAATATGATGATGACCATTGTTTTGTCATACATAGCTTTTATCAGATTGAATTAAGGTCCTTCTATACCTATTTTTCAGGGTTTTAAATGAATATATATTGGATTTTGTTAATGGCCTTTTGTGCATCTATTGAGATAATAATGTGGTTTTTGTTACTTCTACACTTTATATGACACATTATATTTATTGATTAATGTGTGTTAAAGCATCCCTACATCCCTGGAATGATGTGTGTTCAGTCATGTTATATGATTTTTTTATGATTTGTTGTATTCTCTTTGTCATATATTTTATTTATTTATTTACTTATTTAAATGAGGAAAATTACAAAATAACAACAAAGACAAAAACAAAACAACACAAAAATAATAAAAATGATACAGAATTTCAAGCAAGATGATAGGAATTTAAGAATCATTGTTATATTACATACTGTTATCTTCAAAGAAGTTGCTCAGATTACTAGATGTAAGAAGGCAAGTTTGATCAAACAACTAAACTAACGAGAATAAAAATAAAAAAATTAGAAAGGATTTTTTTGCATGAATGTTCATTAGAGAGATTGGCCTGTGGTTCTCTTCACTGCTTGTGTCCTTTCCCAGTTTTGGAATCAGGGTAATGCTAGGTTCTAAGAAGGACTGTGACATTACTCCTTCCCTTTCAATTTCATTAAAGAGTTTGAGCAGTATTGGCAGTAGGTCTGTCCTAAGGTCTCACATAATTCAGCAGTGAGTCTCTCTGGTCCTGGGCTCTTTCTAGCTGGTATTTTTTAAATTACTGCTTCAATTTTATTGTCTGTTACTGGATTATTCAGATATTTTTATACCTTCTTAAAGATAACTTATATGTATCTAGGAATCCATCCCTTCTGAGTTCTCTGATTGGAGTGTTACTAATGATCTTCTGGATTTTAGTAGTGGCCCGTAGTAATTTTACCTTGCCCATTTCCATTGCATTGATTTGGGTCTCCCTCTCTCCCTTCCTCTCTCTCTCCCTCTCTCTTCCCCCCTCTCAGATTCCCTGAGGTTTGTCTTTTGTTTACTCTTTTAAAGGTCCAACTCTTCAGTTCATTGGTTCTTTGTACTGATTTTTGTCCTGATTTCATCAATTTGTACTCTGATCCCTATAATTTCCTTACTTGTATTAGCTTTGGATTTAAATTGTTCTTTTTCTAGGGCCTTGAGGTACATCATTAAGTTATTTATTTGGGCTTGGTCTGTTATTCTGATATGGGCATTTATAGCTATAAACTTTCCTCTTAGCACTGCTTTTATTATGTCGATAAATTCTGATATATTGTATTAGCCCTATCATTTGATTCTAGTGATGCATACTTTTTGATTTCTCCTATGGCTCATTGATGACTCAAGAAACTATTGTTTAATTTCCATGTTGGCATAATTTCTGTTTTTTTGCTGTTGATTTCTAGTTTCATTGCACTATGATCTGATAATGTGCTTCAGATAAACTTTTCATTTATTTAAGACCACTTTATAGGGTGGCATGTAGTCTATTTGGAAAGTCCCATGTGCTGCTGAAAAGACTGTATACTCTGCTGTTCTGGGTGAAACACTGTAGGTATGTGTTATGTCCATTTTTTAAAGGATCGATTCAACTCTCTTTATTTTCTGTCTAATTGATTGGTCTATTAGCGACAGTGTGGTATTCAGTTTTCCTATATAATCGTAGTGATGTTTACCTGGTATTTTACGCTCATTAGTCTTTGATGTTTGATTCATATATGTTTATAATTATTATCTCTTCTTATTGAATTTTTTCCTTAACCAATATGTAGTGACCTTCTTTGTCTCTTCTGATTAATTTTGGTTGAAGTCCACTTTGCCTGAAATTAGAATAGTGACACCTACTTGTTTTGGGGTTCTTCTTTCATGAAATATTTTTCCCATCCTTTGATTTTCTGTCTGTGAATTTCTCTTTGGATTAAATATATTCTTTTTGTATACTGTATACAGAATATACAGTATACAGTTGGGTTTTGTTTCTGGATCTCTTCTACCAATCCAGGTCTGTTGATCTGAGAATTAAGACATTGAGAGTTGTTACTGAAAGGTTTTGACTTATTCCTGTCATTGCATTATTTTCCTGTTGCTAATTTCCTTTTCCTCTTCCTATACTTAACTGCTCACTTTCCCTAATGTACTAATTCTATCAGGAATTTTTTGGCATTGTTGGTTTCATTGTCTCTTTCTTGGGTATCCTTGAGAATTTTTTTTGAGTGCTATATTTGTGGTAATAAATTTCTTGAGGTGCTCCTTGTTATAGAAATAAAATTCCTGCATTAATTTTGAAAGATAGTTTTTCAAGCTATATCACTTTGGGTTGGAAGTTGTTTTCTTGGCTTCTTTTTTTTTTAATTTAAAAAAAAATTAAAGTACAAAAACATACTAACAAACAGACACCAATTAGCATGAAAAATAGTACAATCACAACTGATCTATAGACAAGGTGACATGGTCTCAACAGTGGTTATTGCTTTATCCATTGATATCTTCGAAGTGTAAATATATGAACCCATATACAGACATGCAAAATTGGTCAGACCATTTATCCTCTCAACAACAGAAAAACACAAAATCCAAACATCCAAAGACAGAAAACAAAACAGGCAAACAACAACAACAACAACAACAAAAACCCACCAATAGTTGCTGCTTTGCATATTGATATCTTCAAAGTGTGTGTTCAGGATAATACACACAGACATACAATATTGATCAAATAACCCGTCATCAATTATTCCTTAGCATTAAGTGATATAATACAATAGTAGAACCATGTTAGCCCTCCTGCATATATGTATATTCATATATACATACATACATTTTTGTCTCTTTCTTTTCTCCTTTCCCTCGTCCCGTCTGTTCTTTG
>PVLD010007422.1:0-91793 GCA_004027595.1 Dinomys branickii | reverse complement strand
AAAAAAAAAAAGTGTGCTTTTTAGACCGTCACTCACACACCCACAGAAACATGTGCACGCAGCAGGCACCTTATCGGTGGCCCCTGGATGGGACAGAACGCGCGCCTATCATTCTGCCTCTCGCTCGGTAATCTACATATGACTTCTGGCTCAGAGACAAGCTCCAGAGAGTGGAGAACCCATTGGTATGGTTCACTTCTCTAGAAAAATTTCCTGTACAACATAGGCAACTCAATAAACTGATGTTAGACTGAATGAGAGAATAAATGCCTTCATATGCACATTTCAGCAAGTATTGTTACAGGACAAATTGTTAGAAGAGGGAGGAAGAGGTAGGCCAAGGAGCAACCCAACCCTGAATATTAATTTCCAATGCCTAGAAAAGACTTGAAGATGGCTGCATAATCTTCAGTTTGTACGAGTCATTTTTGTCCTATACTGACAACCCTGAACTGGAGAGCTTAGGCTGCTTTCGACAAGATCCACCTTCGTTTTCCCATCTCAGCTAAGGGAAGTTTTGGATAATGCCTGATGCTTTAAAAGAGGAAGTAAGAATAAAATTATTGGGAAGCAGGAGCGACCTCGAAGACTGGGCCATCTTTCCATGAAAAGATGCAAAAACCTCTCAGACCAGAAACGGAAACTGGAGACTGTAATACTGGTAAGAGTAAAAGCTAATGTCCTCTGTGCCTAGAAAGTCCATTTCTCCAGAGCTGACCTAGAGAAACAACCCTCCTGGCACAAAGTGCCAGGTATGAGATGTTCACGGTGACAGTGTTTATAACTGAAAAAAGCAGAAATAGCATAAACACACGGCAGTACAGAAATGACAGAAGGTTACAAATCGTCACAATACAGAGTACTATGTAATACCTTTAAAAAAGCAGATCTAGGATTGTAACAGCAAGGGGTCTTTAGAACCAACTGTTCCCTTAAAGAAACAGCAACAGAATATGAATAACATGATGCTTTGTGTTAACACACACACACACACACACACACAAAACAGTGCTTCGCTATTTTCGCATGTGCGCTGCTATATGCTTCTATTCTCAAACACACAAAAAACGTCAAGAACAACATCAAATTGAAACAAACAGTGCTTATGCCTGAGGATTAAAGAAGTACCTGGTCCTATTCTCTTTTTTTTTTTTTTTTTTTGTCTTTTTGAGACAGGGTCTCTCTATGCCATTCAGGCAGGCCTTGAGCTCACTTTGTAGCCCAGGCTGGTCTTGAACTTGTTAACAATCCTCGTGCCTTAGCCTCCCGACTGCTGCAATTACAGGCAGGCACCATAAGGAGAAAGTGTTTATATAGGACTTTCCTGTATTCTTAATAATAAATTTAGGAAAAAGAGAACATGAAATTATGAGATGAGAAATTCACTAATTGTTTCCTTCCTTTAAGTTTCACCCTTATTTTTACTGGGCAGCCTCTCCTACGTGTGTGTGTGTGTGTGTGTGTGTGTATAAACATTAACTTTTCATAGGACAGGATTAATTAATGATTTAATTAAGAGTAAATTAAATATTTAAAGATATTTTAAATGTTACAGGACTTTTTAAAATGATAAATAACATCAGAAATATGGAGGCTACCTCACCCTTTTTCTCCCCTTCAGAGATGTTTCTCTTTTTTTCCTTTCAAGTCTTCCTGGAAAAGGTATTCCCACAATCCCCTGTGCTAATAAGTTCCCATGTGGGCAACACTCATAATCGGGTAGTTGGGGATCAAGTCTCCCTGTCCCCCCGCAAAAAAAAAATCCAATACTAAAAACAAAACAAAAAAAGAAACTTCAGAAATTGTAAACAACTTTACACATAAAAATTACTTTGATCTAAACTAAAATATGTATCAGTGTCTCTGAAATATAGTGTTCTTTTACATAATACATTTAACAATTACACCAATCAATTTCCCTCCACTATTTCTGGGACATCTTTTGTTATATGAAGGAACATTAACTTCAATGTTGCACGTCATGAGCATAAATAAAACCAACTCACTCAAGTTGTGATTGTCCTTTTTTTGCCTCTCCTTGGCCAGGGCTCTTGCTTCTGACTCTGTGGGAAAAATACACGCTGTGCACGTGAATGAAGCAATTAGAAATTAGAACTGTTAAACCAATACAGCACTGTAAACTATAAAGCATTTCATTTTCTAAACACATGGAAGCTTTCTGACTTGATTCCAAGTAAAACTATATTTAAAAATATTTATATCTTTTTAAAATCTTGTACTTTTCCAGAAGCAATACATATCAAATAGACGGAATAACTCCGTTCCCACAAATTGATACAAGACCCATGTAATAGTAATCCACTGTGCACTGTAAACACATTCCGTGTTAACAAGAACAATATAAATAACCAAAAAACTAGCATATTGGTGGTTGATATTTCATTATGAAGAGTCAAATTTTCTTTTTCAGGCTAAATAATTTTTCAGGTTTCTTGTGAGTCCTTTGTAAAACACTGGCATCAAAACTGAGTAGAAAAGCTCCCACACACATCTCCATGTTCTCTGATTGGTTCCTGGAAATGAACTTATGTTTTCCGAATGTAAAAGCTGGTTCTATCAGAATCTGCTAGAACAAAATCAGTTAATGGCCCTGGGGAGAAACTATTTACCAGTTTGTTCGGTCTATGAAAACATAAATAGGAATAGGGTACAGAGGCATTTTGTGGCAATTCCACTTGGCAAGTTCTGTTTTCACGGTGGCTCTGTGTGATCTCTGTCTTAAGTGATTACTCTTTATTTTACAGAGAACAAAGCCCAAAACAACAAAGTATCTTGGTTTATCAATACTGGTATTCATAAAGCCCACCTTCCCTCCCTCCCTCCCTCCCTCCTTCCTTCCTTCCTTCCTTCCTTCTGCCAATTCTTTCTTTCTTTCTGTTTTGGGGATTGAACCTGGGACCTTCGCACTGAGCCACACACCCAGTCACTAAGTTGCCCAGGCTGGGGTCACACTTGACATTGTCCTGACTCAGTCTCTTAGAGTGCTGAGATTACAGGAATGCTGGGATTAATTTTTTATTAGTGCTATCTGGAATATTACACTACCATAACTTATAACTTTACCCCCAAATACAAATACTTTAGCATGGTTTATAGCTACTGAGGCATAAATATATGTATTTAGTATATCAGATTTTTTATATATGTATGTATACACAGTCATGTAGCACCTTATGGTATTTCATTCACTAGCTGCATGGAGGACAGTGGTCCCATGAGAGTGTATTACCAACAACACTACAGCCATCTTAAAGGGACATCTGTGATACTCACAAAATGACGAGATCATCTGATAACACCTCTCTCACAATTTAAGCCTTTCCTTATGTGATTCATGACTGTCCTGCATACGTGTACGTGTGTATGTTCGTAGGAATAACTCAAATGCTGAATTCTTTGACTTGTGACAGGCGATCCAAACGACTCCTGTTCCGCTTTTCTTTTTCCTTACATAGTATGACAGGAAACTTGACCCCACGCCTGCCTCCTCAGTGAGTCCCAGTGTATTTGCTGTTGTTGCCGTACACCTCTCCTCTATGACAGGCTTTCTCTTTGATTTTTGGCTTTGGATAGTTTTTATTTCTTAATTAACTCAAATGAATGGTTTTTTTAAAAATATCTTTCTTCTGCCACCATTTTCTGGAACTGATTTTTAGAAAGACAGATTTGAAGAGGATGGAAATCGTTTGCACCGAGTCCACATCCCATATTCTCAGTCCATTTCCCCTGATCCTGCAGGATGCAAGGCCAAATAATAAAGGGACGATAAGGGCCATAAAGTTTACCATGGTGAAAGTCCAGTCCCAGTGCAATTTCTGTCATGTTTTCATGGCCAAATGCCTTCCCTGAAGCATTAAGCAAGCTGGAAAAATAGGTAATTTCACACTTTCCGCAAGAACAAATAATTCTAAATTGGTCACAGTGGTGCATGCCTGTAATCCCAGCACTCTGGGAGACTGAGGCAAGGCGAGTGCAAAGTCAAGCCCAGCCCGGCAACTAACAACATAGAGATTCTGTCTCAAAATAAAAAGTGGGCTGGGGGGTACAGCTCAGTGCAAAGGCCCTGGGTTCAGTCCCTAGTACTGTGGGCACCAAACTATTCTAACTTCTCTGTTCTATAATTTCTTTTTCTTCTTGGTCATAAAAACAGGAGGCATGTCAAAGCATAAGAAGTATATTTAACCTATCTTTATTGTAGGCGTAAGTGTAGGTCAAAAGAAAATTTAAGCCAGTGTTCTCAAATACTTGGAGTCTCTGGCTTGGCCAGTCATGTAAACATCAGGTCAGCGAAGACATTCACAGATGAGCGTCACCTGTCATCCCCAACTCAAGTGGGACAGTAGTCACAGACACAGTGACAAGGGCCGTGTGGTAATGGCGGCCCCAATTCCCAGCATCTGAGGAAACCAGGGTTTTCAAGTACAAATCTTCTATCTTGAAATACTGCACAATGTTTGAGAGAGTATGTCCATGAGTCGGACCCAGGAGATGCTGCTATATGCATAACTTTGCCTAACGAGGGAGGGGCTAGGAAACAGGGCAGGCATGCAAGGTATTTACCTGTGAGCTCCCTTTTTATGTTGGGCAGGTTGGCAGGGCACGAGTTGCTAATGGTGAGGCCTGGGGGTGGCAGGCCTTGGTTGCTGTAAAGGTCAATCAAGTTTCCAGAGACGGGTAACTGCCGAGAGAGGAACAAGAGCAGAAATGAACTGCTGGACACTTATCATATTCTTTGGTAAAACCCCATCCTATGTTTTATCTAAGGAAAATAATTTTCTATAAAGAGTCATTTTCTTTAAATGGGAAAATATGAGAAATACTTGCTGTGGGAGTTACATGGCCTTCTTAGCAAAGGACAGAGTTCCACACCATAACATCTCTTACCCCGCTTATGGGTTTACCCTGAACACAGAGACAACGGAGAGTGTGGTAAATGGCGTACCTAACACAAGCAGCAGCAGACAACGAATGTTCAGGAAATGTTGGCTCTTACTGTGAAACACCATCCTATAGGGGATAAGCCTTCGCCTGAACTTACCGTCACTTGATCGCTTCTCTGTATTTCCTTCTCCCTTCTCTCTCCGTTATAAGGGAAACAATGGGAAATGTTTCCTTTTTGTAAAAGAAATGATTTCCTTATTGCTAAAGAAAAGGTTGGTTTCCGTCAAACTGAAATTTTTCACAAAACCACAAGAGGGAGCCACAGACTTTAACAAAAGGAAAAAAAAAGTTGCACTTGAAATAAATGTAAGAAATATTTAGCTTTCTAACCTAGTTTAAGAGGGTTTCCTCCCCTGTGGTTCTGAACTGACTGTTTTAAAGTCATGAATTCATTTCTTCCCGACACTGACTTCCTCTACTTGAGACTCATTTGTGTTAGGAGACATCAAATTTTTCTTCTTCTCAGGTTCTGCAATAGAGTTCTGAAGATTAACCCTGAAGAAAACATTCAGCAAACTTGCTACTTCCACTTGCAAACACCGTTTCCAGGTTAATTCAAACAATCCCTGCAGCTACAGTACCTGGGTAAGGCTTTGTCATCTCCCCTTCCTGCTTGATTCCATTTTACTCTACATGTGAGAAAAGCAAATTCAGAAGGCATTTCAATGTGATTAAAACATTTAAGCCCAACAGGCATCTAACACTGGACTCGGTATACATCACAGCCTTTACCTGAAATGCTCGGGGGGAGGGGCACTAGAAGTGTTTTTGGATTTTGCATTTTTTTCCCATTTTGGAATATTTGCGTGTACAGAATGAGGTATCTTGGCAATAACATCCAAGTCTAAGCATGAAATTCCCTGTGTTTCACATCCACACAGCCTGAAGATAATTTTACCTATTTTTAGTGTACCTGCCTTTGACTGGGACATGAGGTCATATGTAAAATTCTCCACTTCTACAGAAACACTCCCTGAACTGAACTCCCAGCTAAAGAGGTGGAATAGGCTGGTGTCCACAGAGTGAAATACTGCCGAAAGGATAATGTGACACTGTAACAGGGTCCGGAGGGGCAAGGGGGACACTCAGATGTACAGGACATAACATCCTTGTTTGCTTCTCGCCGGAGGCAGCGAGCACACTGCACACACGTCGGTAAATACATACGCACTAACTTCACATGTCCCTGGACTACACTCGAGGCCCTCCAGCCAAGGAACTGATAAAAGTGACTTGATTATTCGCTGTCATTTCATTAAGTGGTTCTATGTGAAACAGGTCACCTTCTCAAGGTCAGCTTATTCTCTGTGTGTTAAGTTTTTTTCCTCATCCAACGTAACACTAAGTGAGAGGCATTTACCTCTTTCAAGACAGCAACGTAAAGTGCCAGAAAGACACTGTTTTAAAGTTTTAGTTAAAGTTAAGTTTTAAAGTTTAAGTTGCTCTGATTATGACTTCCAGTAATGTCTCCCAAATACAAAGCCTTAATCTCTACCTTTCTGGAGTTTTAGATCTCAGCAAAAGTTGTGAGTGTTAATAAATCAAGAATGTAACTTGAAAACTTAAAGCAGCAAGTTTAAAAAGTTGTCTCCATAGCTCTAGAAATGCAAATCATATATAGTCTTATATGTAAATGAGACACAAAACATGTAATAACATTGTGATGATTTGCTGGGGCTAAGTAACAGGGAAGTCAGATGTCTAGCTAGCTTTAAAAACAAGCCTCTAAGTCAACACTGAATACACTCTGAACAGATACCTAATTCCAAACTTCCCCAGGATGAGAACACACATTCAAACCATACTCTAAAGGAAAAAAATTAAAATTAAAATTAAAATTAAAAAAAATATATATATATATATTATACATGTAGTTAATAAACTGAAAATATATACTTAAGAAAGGATTCTGGGTTCAATTTTGGGTCTTGGCATAAAGACAAAACACAAAAAGGGAAAATATTCGGTGGTATCAAAAAAATTAGAACTAAAAAAAACAGGTAGAGACACCTTTGTAAAAACGACTGCTCTGCATCTTTTCTGGTTTTTATCTAGAACGCTAACCTGATGGACAAGATTTCACTTCCACAGCACCAGCTGCAGTGTGGGTAGATGAAAGCCACAGTGGAACCAGGACGCATGGAACGTAGATGGGCCTGTCTCCTTGCCTGAGTTGGTGAACTGAATTGAGCTCTTCTATATTCTGCTCCACCAAAATGAATATTTTTCCAAGTAAATGATCATTATAAAATGTTATTATTTTTTCCTCTCTAGATGGTCCCCTTCTCTGAATATCAATTGTGTGCTGTTAACACAAGTCAACTGGGACTTTTATTCTTTGTCTGTGATGGTACAAGAGGGCCCTTGTGTTCTCAGAATAGTTATTTCTAGACTTTGATTCCCTTGGGATAGTTTCCTCTCTAAGTGTTCCTTCTACTTTAAGTAGTTAACTTGAAACAAAGCATTTCAAAGAATCAAATAGAAGGGAGACATGCCTACAATGAAGAACATTTAATTTAAACTTTACTGTGGGAGAAAATTAAACTGTGAATAGGTTTCGTAGCTGGACTATTTAATTTTAACAACTAAAACATCATTTTGTCAAGAATCAGGGCTGGCAACTAATGTGAAGTGAGGGCTTCCATAGCTGGGGCCGTCCTCCTGCTTTCTGCGAGCTAATTCTTGTAACTTTCACATTACTTCTCCTGCGGCAGGTGTGGTCACTACCCCCATTTTACAGATCAGGACACCGAGGCCGAGAGGCTTCAAGGAAGGCTCCAAATGACCGGCTCAGGGTCTCCGCTCCTACCTCTGTTATACCGGCTTTCCTCTAAAAGCAAAAACGATGCCGGCTTTATCCTGACAAGGCTGTGGTAAGGCAACACAAAACTTCCTCCCTGCATGGGAATACAGAAGCACAGAGGGTGCTGGGGTAGTGATGGCTGTCTGGGAATTAACTCTACTCTCCCCAGGGGGTCTTCCCTGTCTGCGGATTCCAGAGACAGCCTCTCTGCTCCTCACTGATCCTTTCCCACTCAAGGCCTATGTGGCTCCCTCTCGCAGATGGTGAGCCCCAGGATCGCAGGAAGCACAGATTACCTTTGCAACTATAGGACCTCCTGCAGTGGGAATTTAAGGCATGTTAACTGCATCTTAAAAGGAGCTCAGGAGTAGCCCTGTGTTGAAGGAGCCACACCTCGTTGCTCATGCACACTGACTTAGGAGAGACACAGGCATCTTTGTAAAGGAAAGAAGCCCATGGGCCATGATAATTGTCTTCACAAGTGCTGACATGTAGAAAAGTACCTGACAAACTGAGACCCACATTAGAATTCAGCCCCTCGGTGTCAGAGACACCTTACCATATGTGCTACGTGCTAAGATGTACAGTAGGTGACATGAATAACTCCATTTTCCAGATGAGGAAACACAGGACTTACAGAAGCTAAGTAACATGCAAGGTCACAGCATAAATGGCATGCTTTAGATTTCAACGAAGTCTGGTCCCAATTCATCAACTCCTAACTACTGTTTTACTGCTTCCGTAATGGGTTAGTGAAGGTCCTTACTGGGGGGCTTCTAAGAAGCATGGTGCCTGATTTTTTGTGGGGAATATGAAGGTTATGAGAGAGGAGATTAGTGTACTCAGTGCTGAATTGGATTAGAGGAATCCAAAGGTCCTCACATTGCAAAATGAATGAATAAAATTAATGTTTTTATGAAATCAGGTCAACTTTATAATTCTCTTTAATATGCCCAGGTACCCATCTGATACCACTGACAAAAAGACCACTCTCATATCGAAGTTCTTTTGAGGTGACATGATCATGGTTAATTCACATTGTCCGGGAAGCCAAACACGGTGAACAGACCTATGTCTTTATGTATATTTATAAGCTCTGTAGTGCACGCTCCCCAGGTGTTTTGCTCACATTCATCCTAGGGTTCAGGCTGCCGACAAGGACAGTCTGCATCTCATGGATGTATCAAGTTGGAAGCAAAGGGTTCCATAGAAGCCAACCACAGGAGCAAAGATGGTTGGGAAAGTTTGCCACAGGAACATTTATCAGAAAGGCACATCACTTGGTTTTTTTCAAAACGAATTTAAGTGGGTCGAAAATAGATTACATCCGCTAGAGGAAGTTTTTTTTTAAGTGAAGTGAACCTAAAGAACTACACCACAGTGGAAAAGAAAATGCTAACTACCAGAATTCAGTTTACTGAGGAGTTTAGTGTAAATAAGTACAGGCTACAGTATTTCTAGGTTGAGGGATTTCACTGCTGGATGTTAGTACTTTTGTGAAATATTTACTGTGGTAAAAACACACAACATAGAATTATTTTAAGTGTATAGCTCAGTAGTATTAAATATATTCACATTATTGAGAAATAGACCTGGCGGAGTTTTCACCTTGCAAACCTGGAAGGTGGTTATACCCATAAAACAACAATACCCATCTTCCCCTTTCCCTGAAATAGACCTTAGTCTATTAAACACCAGTTATTACAGCATTTGGTAGGTTTCACAGCATTTTATGATGAAACTGAAAAAGACTGGACTACTGCTGGACACACCTAGCCCTGGCTATCATCTTGTGCAAGTTGGACATCTAAAACTTCAGATGGAACAAGGTTCCATCTAAAACTGAGGGCAGTGACGCCATCCCAGCTTGACTGAGAGCTACTGCAAAGGCTCAGTAAGATTTGCAGTGAGACTCTGATGAAAGTGTCCTATGAGGCAAATGCAAGGAACAAGGGAAAATAAAACTGCAGGCGAGGCCGTAGACAGCAGAGAAAACTGAGTATCATACGAGAGCACACAAGTTCCCACGAGCACTGGTTTATCAACTAAAGTTTTGCTGCTGAAAAAGTCACCTCCTCCTTGTGAAACTGTATGAACCTTTGCAGGCCCATCGGAACACTACCGTGAACAGCAGGGCCACAGAAGCATCCTGGGCTAAGGTGTACCAAGTTGGGTACTAGCTGTCAGGGAGAATCAGAGGGTCCAACAGGGCTTTATTGCAGGATCCTTCACAGACTCATGAAAGATTCTTAAGTTCTAATGTCATATTCCCTTATCTGTGAACCTAAGATAACTGTTTATTATTAATCAGTCTGTCAACGAATCACTTGCAAAAACAGTTTGAGAAAAAAGGACAGAATATTGGAATATCTCGATTTTCTTTAAAAAAAAAAAAGAGTCATTAATATACTACCGTGTTTGCCATTTGCAAGGCAGGGTCCATCAAGCCCAGGATTTCTTCATTATAGCTTGATTCCAGGCTAATGATGTCATCAATTACATCATCCATCTGGAAGAGAGACAGAAATAAACCAGAACAGTATAAACAACATCAGAAGATACAGCCTTGGTTCCTTCTTACCTAAAGCAATAATACTCTTCAGTTAAAGTGACCGTTCTCTTCCCTCTAAAGTAAAAATATCACTGGGGATCATTAACACAAATGGGTGATCATAACGACATTGCAGCCAGCATCTGAGTGCTTACTAAGTGCCAAGCACTGGACTCAGGGATTCCCATGGGCTAATGTACTTGCCTTGACAAAAACCCTAACATGGTAGGGGCCGTTATTATAGAAAGTGTATGGGTGACATAATGAGAAGCACCTTGCCCAAAGTCACACAGTGAAGCAGGGGGTGGAGTCATCATTTCACTCATGCCCTCAAGTGCCACTGTGATCTGCTTCTTCTAACTAGGACAGAACCCGGAAATGTCATTTTGAATGATAGCCACTTCCTTTTTCTTTTTCTCTTGCCCTTCCCAAAAGAAGAAAACAGAAGGTAATTCAACTCTTTGGTTCAACAGGGAGTGTGGACAGTGGTTCCTATGCCACTGGCTTGCCTGCACTGATCTCACAGTGACTTGTAAAATAAGTATCTTCTTGTACAGCTGCCAGCATGCATGGCACTCCCCAAGGAGTACACAGGACACGATTATCATTACAAGCTTGGAGCTGACATTCCCACTAGATCAATTTTATTCCTGAAGTACCAAAACATTAGTTATGACAAATAAACAACAGTATTGCATGTGCATTGCACCAGTTACAAAGAGAAGTCTGTGAAAACATTTCTTTGTAAACACTTCACATACATGAACTGCTTGTCTGTACTTGGGTCTAAAGGGTGCTTTGCAGGTCCATAACAAAATCTCGGAACACAGAGGGACATTCCTCTGTATCTTTCCCCCTCACATAAAGAGACTGGGCTCCAACCTTACAGGGCTGGGGTTGAAGTCCTGGTTCTCCCACTTTCTAGGTTAAGGGAAAGGGCTGGGGATGTGGCTCAGTGGCAGAGCATTTGCCTATCATGTTGGGCCCCTGGATTCTATCCCCAGTACCACCAGGAGAAAAGAGTAAATGAGATTAAGCACAAAGACTCCACTCTGTTAAGAACCTCAGCGTATCAATCTATAACATGGGGGTAAACAATACTACTAGCTTAGTAGATATTACTGAGATTTCCAAATAAACTGTATAACATGCTCAGTGTGTCAGCAATATAGTAATCTCCATAAACTAAAAGGAAAGAGTAGATGAAATGACCACTGGGAAGAATAATTGGCAGCCAGTTTTGACTAACTGCCAGCACTCTCCTGGGCTCCATTTGTAGGTACGCCATTTTTATCTGTTTTAATAAATAATTTTCAATTGAATTAATAAGTAGAAAAATAGCTCAGGGATTTATGAAGAGCCTTTGTAAATTTTTCACTTTATTTTAGGAAAATAAAGTTAGTGGGCTTAATGTGATAAAAGGAAGACAAATTAATGCTAGAAATACAGAAAATATAGAACACAGGAAATATTCCACACTGTAATGTAGAAAATAGAGCAAAGTGAAAGGGAGATTTTTTATTGCTTTTATTTGCTCTTGTATATTTGTATCCACATAAGTATTTATTACATGTAGCATAATTTATTCATTAATTAGGATGCTATAGAAAAACTTTGAATTACTTGAGAAATAGTCATTATATATTATTAAACTAATGAAGTTTTCAAATATATGTTCCGTGAGGTTCCATTTACAAAAAAAATACAGGTCTTACATCCAGATATACCTGGGATATTACTAATATCCTATGAAAATTGCTACCCTACAAATCTGCATAACATACACTGACGATGGGGTATAAATAAAATATAGCACTTTATATTTTATTTACTAAAATGTATATATTTTAAGTACTTTTTAATAAAATAAAACAACTTAGATGAAAAACAATTACCCTAGTGATCATTTCATTCTCAGCTACTATAAAGAAAATGGCGCTGTTCATAGCGTTCCCTACTTTAAAAAAATCAATGGGAGAAAAAAAACCCCTCAAATCATCAGGAAAGTGTGATAAGCCACAAATATAGATTCTCATTACAAAGTGTTACATCCTCGGGCTGCCGAGTCACTCAGTACCTGCATACAGGACGCTCGGGAATGGGTGTTCATACTTGGGCACTCGCTCTCCGCCCTGTTTTGCTCTTCAAATTTATAAAATCCCTGCAAAAACATAAGCAAAGAAAGCCCGTGGCATGGATCTGCAAATGATTTTTCAATGACACATTCACACAAAGCTGATGGCACAGCAACAAGATGAACCAAGCTTTCAAATGAGGCACAATCTGAACAAGAGACAGAATAATGAAGGAAAGAATTGTGTCGAGTTATCTTGCCAGATGACAAATATGGACAGCGGAAAGGAGTGTTTGATCGTGGCACAGGGGAAAGACTTAGTTCCCCTCGTGATTAAAATCAGTGGAACTTTAAAGAGTTACCTCTGAATGCACGGAAACATTGCAGAGTTCTGTAAAACTATTAAAATGAAGCTCATCAACTCCTAATGTGGAAATAACAGACATTTCATTGTAACTCTCCTCTCAGGTAACTTTATGCTCCACATTTTGAAGGTCTATTTGAGTCTTGTCTCCAATCCAGCCTTTACTAAAGTAGATTTAATGGGCAGCAGCACTTTTATTACAAAACTCAACATATCCGGCAACTAAACCTTTGCTTCTCTGTAAAGATTCACGTGCTGTATTATTCAAATCTGTCCACACACAGTCCGTACTTTTTTTTCAATCCAGGGAGACATAAAATGAGATTCCAGACATTCACAACAAGCGGAACTTCTACACCGCCCGTCCCACACCTTTTCTATTTTTTGCTTTTCCTCTTCCACCTCCCCTTCTCCTCTCTCTGCATTTTCACCGCTTCCTACCCTGAAAGGCGTGGAAGGCAAGAGAAGACTCAGTAATGAAGCAGAAGCAAGTTGAGAAAGCGTCTGCTCAGACCAGGGCCGCTCCCCCGTCATGGGCAACACAGCCAATAAATAACCCAGTGATGGCGACATGGGACTAGGATGTGGCAGCCACACTGGCAAACTGGGAACAGGGGCTGGAGACCGTGGACAGGAGGACACACTAGAGTCCATAGATAAGAGCAGGAAGAATATCAACAGACAGTTACTGCGTGGAAGGAAACGGAGAGGAGAGGAGATGTCAATTACCTCTTTATCACAGTTGGAGTTAAGTGTGAGCATAGCCATGGGGCTGTTGGGTGCGCTGCTCCCCGGCACCGGTGGCATGACATGATCGCCAGGCTGGTTTGGACATGGCAAGCTCAGGACTTGGTTGGCATGTTTATTTGCTAAAGTGGTAGAAAGGTACTGCTTTACCTGCTGCCTTTGGGCTTGCTGTATGTGGTACTTGGTAGGGTTTTCAAGGTGGGTCTGCACCTGAACATAGCCACAGAGGGGAAAGAAGACAGTGTTGTTATTTTTGCATAATGAATGGCTCTTCCTTCAGGTACAAAATTTGAAACTGCCTAGTCCACCAGCAGAATAGCCTGCCCCGTTAGGGACCAGGGATGGTGCTCATATTCGGCTATTCCTAAAAAGTTTAAAGTCTAACTTATTGGAGTAAGGTTTTTCCCTACTTTATTTCTGTACAATTAGCTATACAACTCTTTCAAACCTTGTGACCTTCTTCTCATGTCTAAGGATCAAAAGTTTACAGCGATCTGTAGGGCAAAAATGTCCCAAACACACCTGAAAGGGCTTAGTAAGATAGGAACAACTATCTCCAAGACACATAACTCGGTTTATCTCACTTCACAAACAAACAAAATGGTTTTCTGTTAAAATGCACACACCCCCCCACACACACACATTTACACACACACATACACACACAAATTCATTATGAACGAACTATAAAATGGTTGTAGAAAATAAACAGAAACATCTCCATGTTTAAATCAACTAGCTGTCAACTAATTCCTCCCCCTTCCATTTGAACATTATTTAACATTTTAATTACTAAAGAACTCAATGGAAAAAGCAACTCCACATTCAGCAGTTTCCTTTAAACACAAAACACTTATATGTATGTGTTTTTAAAGGCATACCTGCTAATAAGCCACCAGGATATTTTTCTCTCTTTTCTTATAAACATTCATATAGAATTAAATGTTTTTACAAAACCTATAACATTCAATTTAAAGTCATTTTTCCTTGATAAACATACTTTAATCTTAAAAGCATAGACACACATTTGAGAAATACATGCTAATATTTTCTTTATTCAAAATTATATTGAATTACTTCTTATGGTACTAGGCAGTAATAAGCATTAAATGAGATTTGAACTTACAGAAAATAATGTGCCAGTTATAATAATGCTAAAAAGGTGAATACAACCATTTATTGCATTAGATTTCAGAAATTGAGTATGAATGACAATAAAGCTCACCTGATAGTGATTATATTCGAGCATTTCCAGCATAACAGCGCTTACGGTAGCCCCCAACGCAATGAGAAACTGTAGACTATTCCTCCCTCTACTTTCTGTAATTCCAGTTCGCAGACTGGCTGGCATAGAGAAGGCACTATAAACAAGGTATCCCAAGACACCACCGGAAACTTTATCACAGCAGCTCTGCTTATAATAACCTAAGCTAATTAGTTATGCATGTAAAAATCTCATTCTCACAAGGGGCTTTTTTTTGTGGAAGCCCTACGACTTTGGTCTTAAATATTGGTATCAATTTTTTCCCCTGGCTTGACGTCATGCTTTTTTTCATAAATATAAAAGAACCTTTTTAAGGGATGGTTATCACAGTCAAACTCACTGTCAGATCAAGGCCAATTCACTATTCATCTTTAGTTCCAGTAGTATTAATAGACAATGGTATTTCTCTTTCAGCAATAGGTTAAGAGCTGGATGCCCTCTTCGGAGGAAACATTCCCTGAAAGCTACTGTTACGCATGAGACTTTTCTAATGAACAAATAATCGCCACTTTCGACTACAAGACCATCTTTTAGTTGGAAGATACTCTGCTGAACTTTCGAGTTCATCAGCCTCAACTGGGAACCTGCTCTCCATATGCACCTTGTTCTTAGCTAGGTGGATATGTAATTTGATGCCAACCTTGTATCAGGAAGAGGGGGTGCCACCCTAAGCAGAATATTAAACACCACACACACACACACACACACACACACACATACACACGCACACACAAAGAGAAAATGAGGAAAGGAAGGAGGGTGTGAGAGAGGAGAGGCTGTACATGCAATATAGAAAACAAGAAATGTCTTTGCAATCCACTCTCAAATTAGGAAGAATGGAAAAATTTAAATACAATTCTTGAGGTTGGACAAAAGAAGATTATACACAATTGATACAGACCTATTTAATTATGTATAAATTCCATTATTTACTATTATGTGCTGAGCACTGCAAGTCATAGGCTCTAAGTTGTGAATAAACAAAAAACAGATGGTTTCCAGCTTTCTAAAGTCCAAAGACGAAAAGAGGCGAACAAATAAATATATTTTAAAATTATGACAAAGGCTTAACGGTCAGTCACTACTGAAATGGGGAGACAGTGTTTTAAGAATGAAAAGTTGAAATTCATTATTTTGTCTAAATGCTGAGAATAATAAAGCCGTCTAGGAGGAGCACCTCACACTGCTTCAAATGACTGCTCTAACATGCAGAGAGGTTCACAGAGACATTTTAAGCTTTCTAAAGGGTCCAGACATGATAATGAGGAGGACAATAGACATTACTAAAATAAACATAAAATGAGGGCAAGGAGCATAATGTGCTTATTTCACTATTACACTTAAGAGGAAAGGGCTACACATTTAAAAATAAATGTTAATTCACTGTCAGATTCTTCTTTTCTAATGAATCAGAACCCTATGCTTGTGGAAGGAGAGAAGCGACCAGCTTTTTACCTGGCCCTGTCACTGAGGTCTGTCCTACACCCGGGTTTGAGCGAGCCGAGTACAGTGCATTTTGCTCTTTTCTTGCCAATCAATGTCTTTTTAATTTTCAAATGAGTTCGAAGCAGAGGGCGTATAAGCGCTGTGCAGTAGGGAGAGCATCTCCCGACGTCTCCCACCGAAGCAGCTAACACAAATGAGGGGCAGGACCTGCAGGATAAGGGACCGGGAGCGGACCTGTGGGAAGGTAGAGGGCGCACACCTCCTCTCAAAGGAGCAGCGGATATAAACCGAAGCTCACTTCGGCTGTGTGGGTATTCCAGGCCAGTCCCGCTAGATCTCCCAAGTTTTTAAGGGCAGCTGGCAAAATGAAGTTCTTTTTAAAGCAAGGTCCGTTAAATTAAAAAAAAGGACCCAATTGTGTTATTGTCCACATAGTGTAAAACCCATCAAACACATCTGGGGCTGGAATCAGCTCACGGGTCAAAAGCATGCAGTCTCGGTTTTATGTTGTCCACGAGGACAATCTTAGCACTGATATCCCCTGGGTGATGAGCAGAACTTCCCCTTCTGAGAAGTTAGGGTCCAAACCCAGGTAGGTCTTGAGGCTTCTCTAAGAGACCACGCGCCTGACAACACAGGAGTGAAAGACTCAAAACCTGGCTTCCAGGTCTGGCTTTGCAATTACTATTCCTGTGACTTTACGCAAGTCACAAGCTTCCCCATACCTTTGCGTTTTCCTGTCCTCATTGGGATTAATACACTTGCTTCATAGGTACATTTTCTGCATTACGTGAGGGCACATATATCTAAACCAGTATTTGTCAAAAATTTTGTATTAGGCTCCTTTCAAAGTTTTCAAATTTATTCTATTTATGCAGAGTTTATGCCTCAATAATTACCTTACTAAAGTTAAAACTGAAAACATTTGATCATGTACTAGAATATATCTCCGGAAACGTTACAATGATGACATTTTAACACATCATGAAGTCTTTGGAAAACTGTGCTATATACCTGTGAGATGAAAGTAAAAAGCTAAACATCTTCATATTATTCTGCAAACAGTTTTGACCTGGTAAAACCCCTGCAAGTGTCTTGAAGACCTATAGGTTGTCAGATTACACTCAGAGAAACACTCACCAGCACATGGTTAGCCTTCTGATGCCCTCTCTGCCCTGGCCCTGTCATGTATCCCTGAGGTGGTCTGTGGCATAACCTCTGTGTGTCCTGCTGCTCTCAACCAGAAGCTGAAGAAAGACCCATGTTCTGCCAGCCCTCCCTCATAGCACCATTATGATGTTCTGTAGCCCTTTTACAATTTAAAGGCCATATAATATATATTTCATAATCCATATTTGTGGCGTTTTCATTAATGGCTTCATTTTAATTTTGAAATAATCAAGTAAACTATGCAAATGAAAACATAGGTAGCACTAAAGAAGAAACACCTTTATGATTTCCACACAATTTGCCCATTATTTTTTTTACCTTTAAATCAACCACCCGTGTTAAAAAATTCGGAGAGCAAAAGTCGAACATAGTAAAGCTAGGATACTTTATACTTTATCACAACAGAGTGTTTACTGACATATTAGTTTAGTTAAAGTACAAAAATTCAAAGGCTTTGGAACTTTCTTGTTACTACTCCTTTTTCCTTCTTTTCTTCATTCAGATTTTGAGTTGATAGCGGTTCTTGAGTTAGAGTGGAATCACCTCCTGCCTGTCACAATGTAGTGCTTCCTAGGTGACACTGACAGGCTATGTCCCGTCAGCTAACGAGATCCTGGAGCACATCGCTTGTCAGTGTGAGACGATGGCTACAGATACCACCATCTTGGCTGACAACAGAATTCACTAGGGGGAAAAAAAAAAAAACCACCTGAATGCCCTGTTCTTCTCTTTCTACTAGCTGTCATCCAGAATCTGGATGAAACTGAGGAATGACTCCCACAACCCTTTCAGTTTATAATTGAGTTTTAAAAATAGCTGAAAGTGTTCAGATTTCTTGTCTTATGTTTAGGGAGACAATTGAAAAGACCACCACTCAATCAATTGCTTTTCACTACCACCACCACAACACCATTTTTTTGGTGGCTTTCCAAGAGGCAATTATCAAAAAGGGCCATGTGCAATTATAAGCCGTGAAGAAATGGGAAAATGGAGAAAGGTAGTTTTCTTAAAGACCTGGAGCAAAGCTTTGTACTGGGTGAAAAGTGCTCAGAACCAAGGTTTTTTCCGTCTCACACGTGTAACGTTACCAAAAAAGAAAACACTAGCCCAGAAAATATTTTCCAGGACATACATTCTTGTACACTCTGTACAAAGGAATCACTGATTTAAAAATATAAGCATGATGTGAAAGTTAACTGATTCTTTCACCTTGAGTCAGAAACGTCCAACTAAATAGACTCAGCCTAGTTCTGCGTGCGGAGACCCACGCTGGGAGACGATCACAGAATGGTGTAACACGGAAACAAGGGAGGAAGACTCGCTTCTGTTTCTACGGGGGACCCTAGTGTTCACCTGCAAGTGGGATGCCGTTTCCCGGCTTCCGGGGCAGACCCTTGAGCCTTCCGTTGTCACTCCTCCCGCTTCCTGACACAGCACAAATGAGACTACACAGAGCTCCAGGCCTTCGACTGGATCCTTCCGCTCTCCAGCACACAGAACCCCTGCGCACCTCCACGTGTGACTCTGTGGGTGGCCACTGTCAGCCAATCTTGTAAATTCTTACATATTTGTATATGTGTGCCGCATTAAATCTGTTTCTCTAGTGAGCACTGACAAGAGATGACAAAGGTATCAATCCTCACCTCAGAAAGATGAGTCAAAACCAGATACAAACAACAGAAATAAATACTGCTTAAATAAAAATTATAAATAACTAAGGTTGCTAATCCCAAAGCCTTTTCTGTGTAACAGGCTTCTGCTTCTCATCCAAGCCCAGCCCAATGGGTTTTTCTATGGCCCATTAACAAAGGAAGAATTTTAAATTTGCAAGTAGTTGGAAAAATAAAAAGAAAAATGGTATTGCATAATACACAGAAATTATGTGGCATTCAAATTTCAATGCTGATAAAGTTTTATTGGAACACAACCATGCACACTGGTTTACAAATGGTCTGTAACCTCTGGAGACTTGAATAACCAAAAATAAGGACAATAAGGGTATGAATCTTGAGAGCTCACATGATCCCAAAAGCCTAAAATATCTTGCTTTCTGGCTTTATATAGAAAATGCTGACCCCTTACTCTCAAAGGAAGTTCTACCAAACTAAAATTGAGCTTTCCTGTTAAAAGGAAGCTTCAATACAGCCTGAAGAAAGAAATGGGGTGATTTTTTTACAAAAATAAATAGAAGATATATAAATAATCTTAAAATTCTTTTTTTATAAACAATGTCTTAACTGGATAAGCATCCACACATGATATGCTTAATTAATCTTATTTTTAAGATTAAAAAAACCCCAGAAACTCTGGGAAGAAAGTGAAAAGACTTCTCGGGGCTATGAACTAGAGCCAGGTCTCAGTATTCTGGCCATCGTGGCCAACTACAGAGACAACTTCACTGGTGATCAGTTCTGAGCTGGGGCTATAAGTGAGAAAAGAGAGAAAGATAAACCCGTGTGCATCAGAGGTGTGCTCACAAACCCCGCGTGTCAACACACAAAATGTATGAATTTGCACTGCAAACTTCATAGCATTTCCTGTCTTATGTGTAGGCCTCTGAAATGAGAAAAATGAGCTGTAAATGCATAGAAGATGAAATGAGAGCAAACCTTCCTTTGTAAAATTCTGACATTAGAACAGAATAAACTAGAGCAGCCCTACCAGAAATTCCCAGCAAGTCTCTTATCTTTAGCTATTGACTTGTGAACTGGTGTGCTTATTATAGACTCTAAAATAAGCATGCTTTGGTTTTAGGACAAATAATATTTAGTGGTTCTAGGGAAAAAGATTATCATAAACACTTCTCATACACACATTACTTCTTGTCTCTCAGACTAAACCAAAGCTCATGAGAATAAAAAGAACATCATGTTGCATCTCAGCCAAGTAGAAGTAGATAATATTGGAGAGTGGTAGCTGCCTGCCTGCCTCCCTGGTATTTATAATCCTTGAATAAAAACACCACTTTCAGAATCAAGTTCCTATGGGAAAAAAAGCAACAAGACCCAAAGGACTTAGCACATTACGCGCTCTAACAGAAAACATGCATTCAGAGGTTCTGCACTCAGGATCCCATCAGTCCTTATGCGTGGCTATGTCATATCAAACAGTAACATTTTTAGAAACATAGAAAACAGAATCAGCATTCATTTATTCCAAATAGTCTACAATGTACCTGACACTATGCATTTTATACTCTTTCCTAGCTTATGTCAATTAAAACTGCAACTAAGAATGACATCATTTAAATAATCATATAAAATATTCTTGCAAATCTCTATACACATTTTTCTTTTGTTTTTTAATTCTATGACGTCAACTTCTCATTGAACACTGAAACAATTCTTGAAGAGAACTGATTTTGGCAATTTTAATTTTTTTAATATGAGTGGTTGTTACAGAGAAATATACCGAATTGCCCTGTTGGTATACACAGAGAAATATACAGGTTTGGGTGTAAATCTTAGTGTTCATGAAAATCACCTGGGGACCTTGTTAAATGCAGAGCATGGTTTCACAGGTCAAGGTGGAGTCCAGAATCCTGCATTTCGAACAAGATTTTAGGAGATACCAACCTAGTTGGCCCAGGGTATGCACTACTTGCTAAGCAGCAGGCTTCAATATGATCTCACATGGGCTTCTGCCCCCATCCAAAGAGTCACCACCGCCTGCACACCAGCTCAGTGCCCCGTCACCGAGAGAATCTGCATAGGTTCAGGGAAGGGCCTTGCAGTGGATGTGGCCTTTAAGCACAGATCTGAAGTTGAGGAGAAGAGCCAGGCTGACTGAGAGGAGGAGTACTCTGTCCAAATGGCAAAGTGTTCTGGTGGGAAAAGCTTCACATGTGGAAGAACACCAAAGAAGTTCTTAATCTACGTTCTCTACTTGGGATCTAATTCACACTGCACTCACTAGGCCTTGCCCTTACCTCCTCCATCATTTCTTCTCGGTGTCCTTCACTAATTTCCCCCTGTTCCGTTCTCATATGTCAGGATGTGCTGCAGCTCGGAGTGCGATTCAATCAATCTAGACTCACACAGCCTTTTCCGTGTCAACAGTGGAAAACTCCATGTTTTCCCTTAGGCTAAAATACGAAATTGATTGGATTCATTTGCAGGTGAAAAACAGCCCTTGCATGGTTTAATCTACATGCTCAGTTCAGAACTCTTCATCATCTCTGACTTCTTACCTCCCCCATAGCCTAAATCCAATCGGGAAGGATTGGCTCCACTCAGAAATACATTCAGATTCTGACTAATGTTCACCTCTACTGTTACACTTCATTCGAGTCATCATAATTTTTCTTTCAAATGACTGAAAATTACCTGGCTCTTCTATCTGTTTCTGTTTGTCTCCTTACAGTCAGTTAAGGTATGTTATGTACTTGCACCACCCCATGAGGAATGTAACCATCATGTACTGGTAACATGTACTAACAAAAAAATTCTAAGAAAACAATAAAAACCTGGGAGACTTCACAGGGAAATTTGGATTTCTGGTTTTTTTCCATAAGGCATAAGATCTAGCAACACTGAACTATACCCCAGCAGGCCAGCAACTGGGCAGAGTTGAGAAGCAGCTTCCGTGTGTGATGAGGTGCTTGCTTGTTATCCTGTCACCTTCCCACCAGTCTATCTGTAGACTGACAATGGGCCTGCCTCAATCATTACTCTGCCTGATTCTTGAGGGAACTTAAATTTGTAAATGCCTCCACTCCTTGGCAGGACACTTTCCTGGAAGTACAGCAGTTCCAAATCTGATGGGAATGGAAATGGCATAAGTATGTTTAGAAATCCACATGAAACAATCTCATCTGAGAAAATCAACTGTGGAACTTTAACATATAAAACACATTGATGTAAACTTTTCAAACATGCATACAGAGTCACTAGCTACGGCCCTTTTCAAGAACTTATACCAAGCAGATTATCAGATATGGGAGCCAAGATTTAGGGACAGGGATGCCCACCACAGCATCAGCCGTAAGAGAAGCAGGGCGCTTCCCTTCTAGGGCATGCCACAGGCTTCTTCACTAAAATTCACTGGAACACAGCCATGCCCATTCGATTTCAAGTTGCAACAGTTTAAGAGCAGAAGGAAGTAACATAATTTATGACCTCAAAACACTAAAATCCATTAACTTTTTTCTGTCATTTCTTTTTTTTTTTTTGCCTTCTGTACTGGGGATTGAATCCAGGGTCTTATCTTTGAGCTATATATTCCAGCTCTTTTTTTATTTTGAGACAGAGTCTCACTAAGTCATTAAGTTGCTCAGGCTGGACCTCAACCTGTGATTCCCTACCTCAGCCTTCCAACATGCTGGGATCATGGATGTGAGCCACCATACCTGGCCATTAGTTTCTAATAATAAAATAATTGGAAATAAATAGGTAATAGGCAATGGATTAAATTAACTGGGAGGTAGCCATAGTTTAGGCTTAATTAATCTGAGTACTGCACTAGAGCCAGGTAACTCTTTGTGGTAAAGGCTGATATAGGTGCACCATTTAGCTGCATCTCTGGTCTCATGCCAGTAGCCCAGCAACCCCTTGGAGATGACCAGAAATGCTTCTAGTCCTTGCCGCATGCCTCCTGACGGGTAAATATGCCTCCAGCTGAGAGTTGCTATATCTATTGCACACAGGTAGATATTATGCAGTCATTAAAATCCATGTTTTATAAAATATTTAAAGACAGAACTACTTTAAAGTAAGTAGGAGCACAGAGCAGGTTAAAAGCACTGTATATCCTGCTCCCCGAAATCAATTTTAACATGCTATTTATACACAGGCAAAGAACAAAACTAACAAATCATTCAGCAAAACCTTAACAATGACGCTCTCTGGAGGAAGACACTCTAGGCAGCTAATACCTTATTTATTCTTCTCTATATTTTCTATAACATACAACAAACTATTCTTTAATAAAAATCTAAATTCCATGCACAAAAACTTTATAGTTCGGGATAAATAAAAACATATTCAGGTAGAATTCCTCCACTGAAAGTTTTTCAAACAACCAATAAACCCAGGAAGCTGATACACAATGGTAAAATTTGCCTTGTTTCCTGATTTTTCTTGAAATATTTGATCAGATTAAGAGGAGCCTGCTGTTTGAGAAATCTCTAGTCTAACATTCGAGCCCAGTTAACGTTTGTGTAATATCTGACACATTTTCATGGTTTTGTAAAGGGCTGCGATTACGTGGTTCAGTGGCGCCCTTATAATAGACCATTGTAAGGCCCGGCCGGGCCCCCGCCCCCCCCATGGGAGCTGCAAGGGCAGCATCCCACGTGCTAGAACTTTTTCATGTGCCCCGGTTTAGTGCTGCCTCGGAATCGCAGAGCTCCTTTTGTCTTAGTATTCCCCCTCAAATGCGCCCATTGTTCACAGTTGATCGGGTATTAGCGATGATTACAGGCTGAGGGCACAGCTCCTTTTCATAAGGACTGACACTCAAGAAACGGGCAGTGGTGGAGTTTGTCAGAGATGAAAACATTGCCTTGGGCCTAAGCAAAAGGTCAGCAGGCAAGCCCCCAGTTGAGACAAGCACTGCATGCCGCTGGCTTGAAGGTCAAGTCCGCACGAGCTGCAAACTGGCAAAAAGCAGCTGCCTCACAACACAGGCTTCTGAGCCTGTATCATGAGACTGAAGGGTCCTCCTGGTTTCTGAGAAATTGCATTGTCTGGGGCAATTCCTAAGACATGCTTTATAGATTATGTGAGGATGAAATTCCAGGTTGGAATTAACCCTGCCCACTGCAGTGGCAGCGCAGGGGCTAGCTGCCTGGGCCAGGCACTGTTCTGAGAGTGTAGGTGCAGGCAGGCTGCAACTATTCCAAGCATCACTTACCCACTCGATCAGTACCAGCTGAGCACTTTTCTAGTACTCGCTTAACAACGCATGAGCAGTGAGTAGAGCAAAGCCCTTGCACCCATAAAAATCACACTTAAACTGAAGGACAGACAAGCATGAAGCAAAGAAATCAAAAAGAATTAAGAATCCCACACACAAGGGCACTGCAGCAAATGACACAAGCCTCTCACAAAGCCTAACCCCAGCCTGAATCATGACAACACAGCGGCTCTGGCGGAGGCCAGGAGTAACAACTGAAGTCTGAGAAGGGAGCGGCATGGCACACTAAGGGAGAAAGAGCCAGATCAGCAGCCAAGTTGGCATGGCTGCTGCAGGGACCCGTGAGTGTCCTGAGAGAGGCAGACAGGGCTGGAGGTGTGCAGTTTTGCAGGTCCCTGAAAGGCATCTGAGCTTTCTTCTTTGCTACTCAGAGGGAATCTTCGCAAGTTATTTAACAGAGAAACGACATAACTTGATGGAAATTTTCAAAACATCTGCTGGGGGCTGATGTGGATGGGAAGTCAGAGCACACCTACGAGGGCTCTGCAGCCGGACAGGAGAGAGAGCGCGGGAACGCTGCGGCATGGTTCAGAGATGAAATACACGCTGCCAACAGATCGCCTCTGTCCTGCTGACCTGCATCAAACCGAACTGTAACATGGTATATCCGGTAAAAGCCTTTCTTATAAAATGCTTTGAAACGCCTTAGCACCAAGACATTAGCACAAAACCTGGTATTTACCAGCTTGGATACCCAAGCTAAGAATACAGCCCCCTGCAAGAGAGGGGCAGGCTAGAATTGTTAAACATCTGGCTGGAATTTCAAGTTCATCTGAGTTCAAATCTTTGGCAAGTTATTTCAATGATCGGGGTCCCAGACTGCCATTCCTAAAACAGGGCGATCACTGCTACCTTCTTCACAGTTGCTGCAGGGGCAGGTGATAAAATAAATTAAAAAGTACTGGGCACATAGTAAATGCTCAGCAAGGAAATAACATTCTCTATTTTGTTAGTCTTGGAAGTTTGGTTCCTACTAGGTCAGTTCACAGTGCTTATCTGTCTAAAAAAACAAATCTCTATTTTGAAGCAAAGAAGAAAGAGAAGGTAGCATCACATGGAGTGTCTGTGAGGCATCTCTTTTTCTTTGGCGAACTCTGATATCAGACAGGTAAACAAAGTGAAAGCAAAAGAGAAGAAACAAGAATCTTAGCGTGTGGGACAGTTTAGGCAGGAGTATCACACAGACAGCATTACTCCAGTCTCTCTCAGTTTCCAGGAAGCCAGCTTGGTCACCAGATCTTGATTTCGATTTTGGAGAAACTGTAATCTCCTGAAAAGTGTATGCAAACTTTTAACTGCATTTTTTCTCAGGAGAGGCCTCACTTGTTCAAACATTTAAAGAGCAAACCATGTATAGGGCTTGCCTGTCTGAAGGGAGTATACACGGAACACAAGCCACGAGTCATCAACCAGCGAAACCAGGTGATGAGTACAAAGGGCGTTCATCCTGCCATCATCTTTGTGTTATGTGTGAGACAACTGTGGCCATCGCACAGAGCACATGTGCTCATGTGATGTCCCTGCGTTTGATTTATTTTTCATCTTTTTCCATAAAGGCAAAGTATCGTGGCAGCATATGTATCTGGCAACACAGTGGATCTCAACTAGTCACAAGCACAAAATAGCTACACAAGCTGCCATTTTATATCTTAGCCTAAAACTAAAGGAACTGAAAACTAAAGGAACTGATTTCTTATTCCTCCAACTGATTAGGACATTCAATAGGAGCCCTGCGGTTTGTCTGAGATGCTGCCAGTCAAGGCACTTCTTAGCGAAACATCTTGCTAACAGGCAGTGAGACGGATTCGCTTATAGCCATGGCCTCACTAATGCTCTTTCTGTGGGTTCTGGACACAAAAGAAATACTATTGAAGCAGATACGAAGGAGACAGGACTGAATTTGTACTGACCTGTCAAAGTCAAGACAACAGTGGTACCTTGGTCCACAACTGAATTTGTTCATTGAATCGGGAAAGATGGCTACATCTGTGCTCAGCTAGGAAAGAGGCCCCAGTCGTGTTCATCAGCTGATGCGGAGTTTGCAAATAAAAACTAAATTTTGCCCAACACTTCTGTTTGTGAAGCAAATTATTCACAAACAAAAGCACTTGTGAGCCAAGGTATCGCTGTACCTCTTTCAAATAAAATGGCCAGCCATCTACCTTTTTGTCATATAAACATAGTAAAATGAAATTTAAGCTTGTTTAGTTAGTTAGGGGGAGTTTTATATTTTTCTTCATAAAAAAGTAACTCATTTGCAAAACGTCACTTGTGACCCTCTGCAAAGCAAATTCTCAGGCTAAAATTGATTATAAACCTATAAAGTTCAATACAGGTAAGACAGAGCTATAAACGCCCAACATACGTGGCAGGGGTTCCCCATTTGGATTTTGTGTGTGACAAAAATGATGAATAAAGGGTACAAAGAAAAAAACTATACTTCGTTTGAGAACATGGGGAATTGTGAAAAATAGTAGGAAAGTGAGAATATAAGAGGACACAGAAGAAAGAGTAAGAACAAGGCAATCACCGAGCACTTGTCACACACCAGGTAGTCTTCTGACAGTTTTCATCAGATTTGTCCATGTAATCCTTCCATAACTCTGTGAAGAAGGGGCTAACATTATAGCTTTTCGGGATGGGAAAACAAGACTCACTCCTAACAGCTTTACCAAACACTGCCACGTTATACTTTCGCCTGTAGAATTCATGTTTACAATGTAATAGTTCTGGTTTTGAAACAGTACAGAAAGGCTTTGTAATTATTATTGATTCTAAGTATTTCTTTTGCACTTTATTATGAATAAGTCTTCTCTTAACACCCACTCTCCCATGGATGGGCTCTGGGGGTGATGTCAGAGCTGCACCACGTTCCTAACTGAAAAGTAGCCACAAGAGCCTGAAGCGGGGCAGAACACACAGAACTTCACAAGAGAGAAAGTCAAAATGAATGCCTGTTTTGGACAAACTGCCTCAGGGCTTTGAGTAATTTAAGGGATGAGGATTTTTCTTTCTTTTTTTGTGGGGGATGTGGAAGACAGTGTCAGCAAATAAGCAGAATCTCCCAGACTCAATAGGAATTTTTGTTAACCAAAAGCATGTAAGTATCATGAGATTTTTTAAAGGAAAGGTTAAAATACTATATAATACAGTACAGTCCTTTATTGGAAAGAAAACAACGCAGCGTATCGCTGAAATGCCATTGTTCTACACCTAGCCACAGCCACTGTCAGAAAGTTAGAGGACGTGAGAAATGGTCAGTTTACCCGTTTGTTAAAAACAAAACAAAAGAAAACAAAACAGGACTATGTGATCCAGACAGAAATAAAAGCAGGGCTGAGACTGGAGCACTTGGCTAGCACATGCCTGGCCCTGGATTCTCTGGCACCACAAAAACAACTTGTTTGGTGCCTCCTCAGAGGTCTATAAATCACGTGTAGTGACAGATCTCCACATTAAAGAAAAGGCTTCACGTATATTCCCACAGAGGTTGTAACCGGAGGCTCAGGTGGAGACAAGGTTGGAGCAGCCTACACAGAAGCTTACGTTTGAGGGCTCCTACTCTTCCTTCAGCACTGCGGGGCTGTCACCCACAGGCAGTTTTGTCCTTTGAGGAACACGAATTGTGCGGAATCCGTTCTGGTTCGGGGTGATGTTAAATCACAGCGCAGAGACGGCCTCTGACACGGCCTCACGGCCTCCTGTCCACGCTGCCACAGTGCAGAGACCCCCCCCCCCCGAGAGCTGCTGTGTCAGTCTCTACCCTACTCTTCTGAGTGGCAGATTTCAAAGCAAGCACGAACACTAACGAAGCTGGAGGAAGGACTAACACCTTGTGAACTCCTGACGTGCTTTCTTCTCGAATCTGAGCTTCACAGTTGGTGAACAGTTATTTTGTGACCTGTATTAATCTGCCAAGGAAACCTCTTTTTGTTAATTGTAGGAAGAGGAAACGCCATCAACAGAAATAGCCTAAAACCCAGCTTAACACTTCTACGTGACTGTATTAAAAACGTCTGAATTGTACGCTTTATATTATACATGAATAGCTCAATAAGGTTGCTTATATGAGCCTTAAAAAAATTCTTCGTATCAACTTCAGTTCTGAACAGTAACATGGACAGGGACCAGCAAGCTGGGAAAGTCACAATTATCATTTTAATATAATAATGATCATCTAGGCCCTAAAACTACACAGAATGAAAGTGAACCATTCCAGTAATTTAAAAAGCACACTAGGATCCTACTCTTGGTGTTGGTGCATCATTCTATCAGCTCTGAATGCACTGCTTATATCTGAGAGTGTCACATGAAAGACCGTTCTTTCCGATAAAACAGTAAACAAAGGAAATTACCAAAGCCAGAAGTTTACTAATTCATAGCCCACAATGTTTCACTAAATCCTCTTTACACTGCCAAGATACCAATCAAAAAACACTGTTCCATCTATCCATTTCCTACATTTAACAAAAAAAGATTTATTTTCAATGTATTTCAAAACCTTTGCAAAGTGACTTGTTTGTAATTTCGTATATGATATAGAGGTTTTCATTTCTAACACTTTAAAAAGGATAAACAGGTGTGACAAGTGCTAGTAACTGGTACAGCTGACTGATGAGGTAGGAAGTGTACTGTGTTTATATTTTGTATACTGTTCTGTAATAAAGTTATAAAAAAGGAAATATAAAACATTCTTAGACTCACATAAAAGAACATATATAAATGTTGATTTGGTTGTTTATATATAGTAATTTACTCTTGAAATTCTTTATAGACTTTTGAGATTGTTTTCTGAACCCAGAGCCTTCACACTGAGCTACCCACTCGGCCTTTTTTCTTGCCAAGTTATGAAGTTGCCCAGGCTGGGCTTGAACTTGTTAATTCTTCCTCTTGTCTCAGCCTCCCAGAGTGCTGGGATTATCAGTATGTATAACCACGCCCAGTTCTTCATAGTTTTAAAGATTTTAGATTTAATTTCATTTTTTGATTTTCCTTCCCATTCTTCACAATTAAAAAAAGTACAAACTACTCAGACAAAAGGGTGACAGTAACAGCATTAAATCAAACAATATTCTTTCCACACAATTTCTGTCTCAAATGATGCCCTTGACAGATACATGCAAATCCGACTTTTAGACTCACATTTTTAACAAAATGACAAATGGTTTCAACTGCCGAGCTGAAGCTGCCCTGCAATATATGTATCACCTGACAGAAAACATCTACACTGTAGTCACTGAGTGAGTGTTCACTCCCTTCAGTCATGTAGTTTGGAATGATGAAGCTACACTTCTACTACTGAAAATGCTTAGACTATGAACCTTTAATATAAAATAGCTGCTGCAGATAAAGAGAAAAAGAAAAAGAGAGGCTTTCTTGAAATAGAAATGACCAATGAAAAGCATGCAAAAAAAAAAAAGCTAAATAATGCAGTATTTGAAGACAAGGTCTTGCTTATTCACTATGTTGCCCAGGCCTGGCTTGACCTCGGAAATCTTCCTGCCTCAGCCTCCAAAGTGCTAGAATTACAGGTGAGTACCATCTTGCCTGACCATGATTATTTACTTAAAAACAAGCCATGCAATTTTCCACATTCAGAAATGCTTATTGGAGGGTACAAGAATGAACTATAATAATTTTCACCCTCTTTTCAGAGGAAAAAAAGTTGGAAAGGAAAATTAGCTTTTATGAGCTTGCATCTTTCAGATAGCAGTCATAATGCTCAGGCCTGTGCACACATAAATTTCACAGTAAACATGAGAGCTATCAATAGTTTCATTTTACAGATGAAGGATTTCAGGGCAGATGGTTAAACAACTAGTCTGCTATCACCCGCATGTTGCAAGAGCACCAAAGACCTAAACTCTTCCGTGGTCTTCAGATGAACCAAACGAGGCAGCACAAATCGCCGTTTCACTCTGCAGGTACAACTGGCGCTCAGCTGCAAGTGATAAGACAAATACACATCTATAAAGAACCCCGAACTGTGAGCACAAAGGGAAGTGCACTGGAGAAAAACTTCTGAGAAAGCTTTCTTGAAATCATGTTTATCACCTACACAACAAAGCGTATATTTAAAGATGTTCCTTCTTCAAAACATAAAGAATAAAGTTGGAGAAACTTTGGAGAAGAAGGTTGAAGAAAAGGAAGAAAAACAGGCATCATAAGTCATACCATACTGAGAGACAAACCCTGACGTTAGGGGATTTATCTTTCTATCGATCAAAGTGGAATTTTAAGGTGCCTCCAGGCAATGTTAGGACTGGAGCAAAAGTTGTTAAAAAAAAAAAAACCCAAGGCTCCATCCTTCTAAAGAGGATGTACAAATATTCCTAAAACATTAAATATACCCACCAACCTGCCCTGCAAGATTATACACAGTGCAGCTTCTGGCAGTAAGGGCAGAATCGAATTATTAACATTAAATGAATTTTATTTTGCTTGACTCTTCAAATCTATATACATTTTGCGTGAGCTTCACTTGATTGCAACAGTAACCTCCATTCCTCTATTCTGTACCCTAATCTTCATGGCTGGTTACACATGTAAAATAGTTGTCTGTTAGTAACCGCAGGACATCAGAGGGAATACTGGCTTTTAGAGACATGGTAAATTATCCAGCGCATTGACTTCCTGCACTCGCTTTTTACATATTGACAGATCCTCATTCTAGAGAACACATGGAGCTGCAAATGGCTCTTCGGTGGGCCTCAATGAATAGAAATGGAATTATCAGTGGGGGCTGGAGGTACAGCTCAGTGGGCTAAGTGCTTGCCGCTAAGCACTAGGGCCCTGAGTTCGATCCCCGGTCCCGGAAAAAAAAAAAAAAAAAAAAAAGGAATTATCAGTGGGAGGAACAACAGAAGGAAACTTCAACTCTAAAGAATGCTATGTTTTCCCCAAACCTTCCAATTCTGCTACCCTAATGCCGCTCTTGCATGGTGCCATGAACGTAACCATATAACAGCAGAATTACAACTGAGCCTGACTTTATGGGTAAAAATAAAACAAGGCAGCAACTATACCAAGCCAAACAACCGCGTATTACAGAATCAGAGAGGCTAAGAACAAAGAGAGTTTCTAGTCTGAGTCTAAGCCATGCACATTAAGCTAAATGCTGATAACTAACACATACAAATGCGAGTTTCGGTCATTATTCCCTAAAACGGGCTATCATGGTTTCTCAAACAGCTCTATATATATCCATTTTCCCACCGTAACACCAGCAGGCTAGATGTCCTCTTCACCGCACTCCATCACACTGTGCTCTGCCTGTGTCCGAGGAAAACAAGAGGACACCAGAATCTCACAGGAAAGAGCTAGTCTTCAGGAAAGAGCTAGACTGACAGGTTTTCCAGGGGACTGCACAATAAAGCACGGGACATTCCTGTTATGATAATGTCATTTAGTCTATGGCCCTACCACCCTGAACGTGCCTGATCTCGTCTGATGTCATTTAATTCTAAGAGAACACAGTATACTCTGAAACACTGAAATTGATTTAGTACATCCATTAGATAAGGAAAATGTCATTCTCAGATATGTTATCCTAATAAAATTGAAATTATTTTATTTGGAAAAACATAAGCTAAAGCTAACAATTATATGACAGTCATAAACTTATGATGAATATTCAATTAGTCTAAATATAGAACATTAATTATTAGGCTATGTATTTATTTTCCTATTATTAAATTAAAAAGCAATACTATTCAGTAAATATTTGCTCAACAAACACGGCTGGACTATATAAACTATTTAAGCATTTTTTAAATAGTTCCAAATTTAACTCAATTCTGCAGTCAAATGCTCTTCCCCTGGGCTATATCCCCTATTTCAATTCTGAACCTACACAATTTTACATCAAAAGGAGTGAGGATTCTAGCTATTCTGAAGTCACTTAAAGAAAGCTGTAAATCAAGTATTCTAATTTTTTATTAGAGAATCAACAGTTTATAAGATTTCCTTCTAGGTTCCTTATCCTCAAATTAAAATTCCAGGTACCAAAGCTTTAGATATGAACATGGTCATCATATTATTTTTCTAATAATGAAAATTTATCAGCAATCTTTAACATTAGAACAATGACAAAGTCCATTCATTTGAATTATTATCTAATTATCAGAAATTATATATGGGTGTATATAGCATCAGAAAAAGACATGAAACTAAAGATAAAATGCAGACATAAGCTAATTGCACTGGAACTTAAATGTATGCGTTAGAAAAAAGGCTAATACCATTTTATTTTACAAGTTTTACAACACAATGAAATGTGGTATTTTTAACTTCATCCTCCCAAACTTGCAGTATAACTGATGTAACCAACAACTTGACAATTTTTTTTTTTGACTGCAGAACCAGTCTCCTACTATAAAAGTTAAAAAATGTAGTTATTTCTTTGCCAGCCTCCCCAGCAGCTCAGGAATGAACACATGACTCAGGATCCATCAATCACGTAAAAGCACTAGTCCCAGGTACTAGAGACAAGTGGCAAGAACCCCTGGGGATGGTCAGCGCTGCACGGAAATTTGAGTTCCTGGTGCCTCAGAGGCGAAGAGCAGCTTTCAGGGGTTGTTCTCCAACTGAGTTGGCAGTGTGGTTTCAGTGACTGCTCCTAGCAGTACAGCTCCAAGCCTGATCGTGATATCTGCCCTAGCCCTCTGCCAGTAACTTAACATACTGTCATAATTCATTTACTTTCAAAATTAATGTTGCTGGGAAGATTGTTCAGTGGCACAGTACCTGCCTGGCAAGTGTAAGGTCCTGAGTTCGACTCCTGGTATCAAAAAAAAAAAGAATGACCAAAATTAATGTTGCAAGCTATTAAAACTTATGATGCTGGTGATAATTTAATTCTACAAATATATAAGTTACTGTATCATAAATTTTATTGCATAAATACATACAGATTTGAACAGATGCATATTTGAATGGGTACATACATATGTAAAAGGACATTGCCATTCATTAATTTTAATGTATTAGCATTTCCTTACACAAAGACTACATGGTATGAGTTATTTTTATTATGTACAATTATGATATATGTTTCCTGTGTTTAAAGAGATTCTACTCTATGCTCTACTTTAGAAAAGAATTCTATAATATGGTAAAACTTCAGATAAATGGCATTTCTTAGATTTTTTTCCCAGGTGAAGCAAGTGAAATGAGATTATAAAATTTCTCTCTGGGCTGGATCTTATATATGTGGAAAGGGGAAGTATCTCTATTAAACTTTGGATAAAAGCATGACTGAAGAGCTACGGGTATAGCTCACAGCACGGCGAATGCCTGGCCAGTGCAAGGTCCTGAGTTCGATTTCTGGTTCCAAAAACAAGCATGACAGATTAGGTCTACCTCTGTGTATCTGTGCAAATGACTGACCTGCAGAATGCAAGAGTTGTTTATAGTATAAAGCACTCATTTCTCCTAAGTGTTCAGATGGCATTAGAATCTGCTACACTTAGGACGATTCTGTACTCACAATAGATTTTCCATTAATCTGTGTCCAGTACTGAATTGATATGGACTATCCTGAATGGATCATTTCTGCAGGTGAAGCTGCATCCACAACCCATTCCTCTGGAATATATTCATAAAGTATCATTGGTCTTTATGGCTAAAGACTAAAGATAAAAAGAAGTCTTTGAAATCAGGCCTAGGGTCCCTCCTCATCAGCCACTCCCACAATGCACTCCTTGCAGAACTGCCCAGCCCTCGGCCATCACCCTTTGTCCTTGTCCTCTGCTTGTTCATCCTTCACTGCACAATGATGACATTGGCCTAGTGCTCCACTGAGGCAGGTCAGGGCCACTACTGCCACCACACAAGCAGATGAACTATTCCAAAGCCAGAGAAAGTAATAATTTGTGCAAAGGCATACAACAAACACACAGTGAATGTTATGCTCATCTGCTGGAGAGTTTTTACTATGTGACTCAAGTGAAATCAGTATCCTTTCTGAAGTACAACATTGTTCTTTGGAAACAAAGTTATTTAATTGTTTAAAGATTCGATGGGTATGAATTTGTGTGTATGGGTGTACACATGTCTGGCTGTGTGTCAGCCTGCCTGTGTAAAAAAGGAACAGGAGAGGAGGGTAACCACTGCAAAAAGAATTGGGGAAAGCCAAGAAAACAACTTCAATGGAGAGTAATCACTTTACTAATCTGTTTCAAACAGGGACAGAATTCCCCTTCTCACCCAAAGTACCATAATCCACTGTGTCACAGTTAAGAAAAAGCACAATATCAAATCTACACTGCATTGCTGAAAGCTGTTACGGCTTTATGTTGCCCTGAATACAGAAAGGCTGATGAGGCACCACCACCTGAACAGTTCATGCACCTTAGTTTTATCATGCTATTAATATGTTCGTTAGGGTGATGGAAAATTGCTGGCTTATTGTACATACCAGTGGCCCCTATGGAACACCAGCTCTCTCCTCTTTCTAGTGGACTGTGCTATGACTTATATCTAAAGAGTAAACTGCATCACTGTACACAAGACATAGTCAACCACCATATGTGATGATCAAGCATCTGAAGGGCTAAACCCTGAGTCACCTTCAAGCAAACTCACCTATACACTGTCATCACTGCTCCATTGCTTCGGTTTTTCTTTGCAGTCCTAGAACAACCTCAACTACAAACACAGAGCAAATAAGACCTCTCAAGGAAGAACACATCTCCTAAAGACAAACAGTGGTACAAAGCGTAAATCTCGGAAGATGGCGACCAGGTAGGCAGCAGAGAGAGAACCTCCCAGAAGATTACCACCCAGACAATGGAATATAGCAATATGAAGACAGAAAGGAGAGAGGTGTGTACCCTGAACCCAAGAAGGATCTGAAATGGGAACTGAAGCCCTAGGAAAGACTAAGCAAAACCTCTCCTGGAGGAAAGGATTGGAGGGCTGCCACGGCACAGTCGGAGGGAGAAGAGACGAGAAAGAGGAAGCCACTGCTTCAAACACACTCTTGGCCCAAGCCCTCGTTCCAGCAATCGCAGCTTCAGCTTCGGAGACCCACGCTCATGGAGGCCTCCCGACTCGGCCAGGGGACAGCGGAGTCCCAAGAGCTGGACCAGGTCTGGAGAGAAGGGGGCGCAGCCAGGAAAAGAGGCAATGGTGGTTGGGAACTGTCGTCAAATCCAGTGTGAGGATGAGAGGTTGCAACAGCCACTGAAGCGGAGTCCCCACCCTGCAGCAACCTTCCTAATCAGCACCTGGAGGCAAGGTGGAGCCAGAGCAGCCAGTACACAGCCCACCACACCGAGCTCTATGCCTGTCTCGAGGCTGTGGCCTCCTGCCTCTCCACTGTGTGGGCGGCTGCCAGTGGGGAGCGGTGGGGTGCATCGGCACCCACATCAGAGCCACAGCAACTCCCAGGGATCCAGCCAAGGACCAAACGGGAACTGGAGCACAACAGCAAGAGAGAGCTGCAGATGGAGGTGGCTCACACGACACCACACCCTTCTCACTCCAACATCAAGCAGGAAGCAGGAACTGAGTTACTGGGCTTCAGCTCCCACCCTGAACGCCCTCTGTGAGCACCTTGAGCCTCTGTGAGCACCTTGAGCCTCGGTGGCCTGCGCAATCACCACCTGTTCCTGACAGCAATGGGACGAGTCCACAGGCTTCAGGACTCACCCCAAACTACTAATACAAGCAACAAGAGTGTCTCCATACTGCTTGCATATATGAACCTTGTATGAACCCATGGCGACCAGGTAGGCAGCAGAGAGGGAGCCTCCCGGAGGAATGCCACTCAGACATAGGAATATAGCAACATGTGAAGGACAGAAAAGAAAGAGGTGGATATCCTGAACCCGAGAAGGATCTGAAGTGGGAACTAAGACCCTCGGAAAGACTGAGCGGAACCTCCTCTGGAGGAGGGGATCGGAGATCTGCCATGGCGCAGTTGGAAGGAGAGAGACAGAGAGGGAGGAGGTCACTACTCCAAGCACACCCTTGGCCACACCCTTGTTTCCGGCATTCACAGCTTCAGCTTCGGAGACCCATTGCCCAGCTGCAAGGGGTGAGGAATGGTAAAGCCAGAGATTAGGAGGAGGTGGGAGGAGAAGAAAGGGCCTCTGGCATCAAGGCAAGGGACAGAGCCAAAAAGGTCACAGAGGGCGCCCCGCAGCTGTTCCACAGTGGGCCCCGTGGCTGCTCCACTGTGGGCCCCGCGGCTGCTCCGCTGTGGGCCCCGCGGATGACCTGCAGTGGGCCCCGCGGCTGCGCCGCTGTGGGCCCTGCAGCTGCTCTGCTGTGGGCCCCATGGCTGGGCCCCGTGGATGATCCGCAGTGGGCCCCGCGGCTGCTCTGCTGTGGGCCCCGTGGATGATCCCCAGTGGGCCCCACGGCTGCTCCGCTGTAGGCCCCGCAGCTGCACCGCAGTGGGCCCCGCGGCTGCTTCGCAGTGGGCCCCATGGCTGCTCCGCAGTGGGCCCCGTGGCTGCTCCGCTGTGGGCCCCGCTCTGGGCACCTCATGGACTTGACCTGCTCCCATCCATAGCACGACAACAGGGCGGAACCGGGCGGTCCACTGTGAGCATATGTGCTTTCCCACCTCCAGCCATGGTAGTTTGTATGCACCCGTGTATGTTATAGTATAGTCTGAGGCAGCTATATCTCTTCCCAAGGCAAGAGTCCAGGGGTATAGATAAACCCAGGAGTACTGTTATTATCACAGAGAAGATGACTGATTGAGTGGTAGGGCAACGGAGATGAGGGAGGAGAAAAACTGAATGATCAAATGGGCCATCATCTGTGTAACTGAGTAACAAAGGTGAAGGTAACATTATGTAGGACAGCATCTAGAGCTAATTCCCTTCTATTTTCTCTATAATTCTGTATTTCCTCAATTGTTTTTGTATTAACAGAAGTGAAGATAACCTTATATTATACAGCATCCAGTGCAAATTCCCTACTATCTTCTCTATAATTTGGTATTTCCTTTAATGTTTTTGTGATAACTAATGTGAAGATAACTATGTAATATAACATCCAGTTCTAATTCCCTACTATATTCTGTATAACTTTGTATTTTCTGTATTGTTTATGGCTTTTCTGGTTCATATGTCTCCATTCTTTTGTCTTTAAAATAAAATAAAGAAAATAAAAATAAATAAATAAAAAGTCATGTGATGTAGGCCAAAAAAAAAAAAGCATAAATTTCAACACATGACATTTCTTTCATATTTTTAGACAGAAATATCATTCAAACATCAGTAGTGCTACTGACACTGTTCATTAAACAGTTATAGAATAAACCCATTTAAAAATCTTAAAGATAAATGTAAAGGTTAAAAAAAGAGTCCTCACTCTCACTTTTACTGAGTAGTCAATTTCAGAGTTTCATGCATTGCCTCCATTTATTTACAGGTAATTCAAATAGAGTTAAAATCTAAACACATCGCACAACATGCACACTGAACACAAACATCTGGTTTCATGGTGTTTATTTTTCTGCAACTTGATTTTTTAAAGTAATAACTCAACAGACAATTCCATTCTATTAAGACGTTTTTAATCACTTCCAGACTGAAAGACAGGTTGTTCCTAATTTTCTCTACGATCAGAATTGGATATTCTTGCACTGTGAACATATTGCATTGTTGTAAGAGCTCTTAAAGGGTGGAGCCATTGAGGTGGAGACTAGGTGGATAGAGCACCTGCTTTACATGTTGATAGCTGCTGCCCACAGTCCCTGTGAAAGGCTATTCTACTTACGCTGCCCCCTACAGAAGATCCAAGTGCTCTTTATCCACATCTTCGCCTAAGCTGACTCCAACAGGTTGGTGAAGCTCTAACAACTTCTGTAAAGCAGCTTTTAGGGCGATTATCACACTTCCTGTCGTACATAGTATGACACCTGACTCCAAAGAAACCACAAGCAAAGTTTCTCCCCTGAAAACTATTCACAGAGTAAGAGAAAAGAACAACAGAGAAGCCAACTAGAAGCTACCTATCCAAGGTGGCAGGCAAGGAAACGAATTAAGCAAATTCTGTGACGGCCAGCTTCTGAGGAGTACTTCAAGAGTCTCTTGTGTTGAACTGTCCATTATTTTTCCCTTGAAATGTTTCCTACCTGTAACAATGTTTTTTTATAATTTGTATGCTATAATATTGCTTGCCAGAAAGAAAAAACTGCAATATTGCCATGCTTGCCTTTGATTAAATACTAGAGATACCAACACTTTCAGGGGTTCCCCTTTCCAGCCTTCCCTCGCCAAAGCAACCACTACCCACAATTTGCTGTCTTTGTTCAAGCCATATTTTTATGTGTATTTAGTACAGCACCTACTACGTATCTATGCTATTTTCTGTGACTTTCTTTGAGTGTTATATAAGCATTGACCAAAAGAATATTTGTTTCAACTTGCTCACATTACTCAGTATTACCTTTCTGAGACCTATCAATGATGACACACACTTATCTAATTCATTTGTTTTCCCTACCTGTTCTATGCAATCCCTTCCCTTCTTGAAGGACATTTAGGGTGATCAAAATTTGTTGCAAATACAAATAATGTGCAATGAACTTTCCTGTATGCCCTCTTTAGTTTCTTTAGTGTGTAATCTTAGAAGTAGAATTGCTTAGTAATAGTTACATACAACAAAGGCTTTATTAAATGTTGCCAAATGATTTCCAAAGGTCAGTACAATCTAGCTACTTCCAGCAATATATGACTCTGTGATTTCCCTGTTTTTGCCCAACATGTCATTCTAAGGCTTTCTAAGACCTGCCAAACTATCTTAATAGTATTTCATTATTGGTTTAATTTGCAATTTCTAAATTACAAATCAGGTCAAGCTTCTGTGAGCTGTCTATCCACACTTTATGTTCTCTTTCACTTTACTATATTCTTATGGAGACGCAGGAACTCTTTATTCTAACCCCATATTATTATCTGTGTTGTCAACATTGTTTTCCTACTGACTGCTCACCCATTAACTTTGTGTTTCCAGTTAATACTGTGTCTCTCAAAAGACTAGTCATAACCCTCACAGAATTTAGCAGCTGGTAAAGGAAATCACCACATCCTATCACCATAAACACCAAGGATATAATTTTTAAGGATGTGTTTAATTTTATCAAGGAAATAATCTCCACTTAAAACTCAGATTCAAATCTTAAGAAACTTTGTTTTGTTTTGTTTTGTTCAGGTAGGAACAGAGATTCTTAGACAGTTGCTTATTCCTTGCTGCTAAGGAGAAAAAAATAAACCCAAAGAACATAAGAAGCCACGGCAGCTTTGATGTACTTGGTCCGATTTCTGTCCAGGAATTGCACCAACTTACATTATTACCAGCAGTGTGATACACTCGTTCCCCCACAGAATTGTAAAAGACTGAACTGCAGCATAATAAACAAACCACAGAATCACACACATCTATGTGGTAAACAACCACCACAAAACTTACTATTAACTTGTTTTGATAATATACTCTTATTTTAATACTGTTTACTTGTAAAACTTTAAAAATGATTATTATGTTTATTAAAAAACAAAATCAGAGAGGGGAACTTGATGAAGAAGGAATACTAATTTAAGAACTCATACAAAGGAAGTAACAATATCTGATACAAAATGTTGGGTTTTATTTTCAATTTCATGAGATAGAGCAGGAAATAGAAATCATTCTCCACTTTTCAGCTGCCTTGGAGACAGGGAGAAGACATTCCTATGTTCAGAGAAAGCACAGCTCCTTCTGGAACGTTTCTTTACTGTTTAATGTGGTACACTGGCAGAGTTGGTGCACTCCCGTCATCACAGCGCTCTGGAAGCCTAGGACAGGACTGCACGTTTGAACTGAACTTAGGCTACTTAGCAAGACTTTGCCTCAAAATAAAAAAAGGGCTGGGGATGTAGCTCAGAGCAAAGGCCGTGGGTTCAATCTTCAGTAACATACACAAAAATAAACAAATGAGCAAACAAATAAATAAAATTCAGTGATGGTCCCACAGCTAACCAACCACTCTAAATACATTTCAATTACAGTATCTTTCTGTCTTGTGTATCCACTCTGGATTCTACAGCAAGCCCAACTGTTTTTAAGCGCTGCATGAGTCAAATTAGGGAATTCCCATCAAAAACATGTTTTTTTTTCCTTGTGTTCATACAGATCTGCTTATACTGAGGCGCAGTGATTGCGTTTGGGGGGTCTGCCCTCGGATATGTGCAAGATCCATGGAAAAAGGAGTGGCCTGAGGACAACGCACTTAGAAAAGAAAAGCGAGGATCTAGGCCATGGCAAAGCAAAGGGTCCACCAAACTTAGTGCCCAGACTGCCCAGCACGGTAGGTGGGTCACCTTCTGAGGTCACACATGACTGCCAATATGTTTTGGCAACGTGATGTAGGTCTCTACACAGGCGTCTGAGGAGGATGTTTATCTGCTTTATCTCAAACTTGTCCTTCATGTGTCTCTCCCCTGTAGGATACGCCCTTTATAAAAGAGAGACCCTTGTTTTTGTTTCTTTATTGATGCAACCCCAGCACTTGCAATGGTGTCTGGCACATAGACACCCAATGAGTAAACGATTCATTTACTCAACCAGTTTAACCCAGAGGGCCCCATCTCTAGATGCCCCCATCTTTTTCATCAGTGGTTCAAAAGAGATAATATACAGGAAAGTTTTAGACACTGAAAGTAGGAATTACAGATACCAATGGACTAGTTCAAGTCTGAATTCCTCTCATTCTTTAGTACTAAGGGTATTACAGTATAATAATTAGAAACATAAGGTGATAGGAGGAAAGGAGAAAAGCATAAAATTTTAGTTCTGTTTCCTCTAATTGCATGGCGTTGAGTAAATTTCTCTTCAGGAAAAGCAGGGATCAACAGTGTCTACCTCATTCTGACAATATAAGGGCCAAATGGGAAAATTTATGTGAAGCAAGCAATATACTGATGAAAGGATATTAAACTACTGCACTTACTGTATATTTGTTGCAAATATAGGAAAAGGAGTGCGTTGCCAGCTCCTGTCAAAAGTCATACCCAGCAGTCTAAGGATGCCAACCTGTTCTAGATGCTCTCCATCTGGGAATCATAAAATAAGACAAAATCGCAACCATGGTCCTCCTGGATGGATTCTATAACCCATTCCAGAGTCTACCACAGTCTTATCAGTTACAAACACTCTAAAGTTATTTCCTCAATGTTAAGTAACTACAATATTAAAGACTATGTAAACTAAGACTTAAAAAGCTAAAGATTATACAGGTACACTTGTACATAATTCATCCTTCAGCTATTTGGGAAAATTCTGAAATGTCACAGATGAATTTCCTTAAGAGAGAGGTAACATATAGAATGCAAAAGTCATGGCAATTATTAACCAGAGCAAGAAATCAAAGTTTCAGTTTTGCATCTCCAAATACTGACATCACATACTCAACTAATATACACTGAATTTTACTGCAAGTAATAACAAAAGAGACAAATTGGAGGAAAATATAACTGATTCTAAGATTTACTAAAATACTACAGTAATCAAAATAACTTGGCATTGGTGTAATATACACAGACATAGATGAATGTAACAGTAAAGAGTGCAAAAATAGACCCACACAAGATTAATTGATTTTTGACAAAAGTACAAAAGCAACACAATGGACACATAACAGTCTTGCATAAATGGTATGAAGCAAGTGGCTATCCATATGTAAAATATGAACTTTGATCCATATCTTACAACATATGCAAAAATTAAAATAAATCATAAAACATAAAACTGTAAATCTTCTATAACAAAACATAGGAGAAAATCCTTATGAACTTGGGTTAGGCAAAGACTTCATGTGGTACCAAAACTATGGCAGCAGAAGAAACTGATGAATTTGACTTCATCAAAATTTTTCTCTTCCAGACACTAGTTAAAAAAAGAAGACAAACCACAAACTGGAAGAAAACATTTAGAAAGCATATATTTGATAGATTTTGGAACAAAGAAAGAACTCTACGAATACTGTAAAATAACCCAATTAAAAACTGGCCAAGGATCTACACAGAAATTTCCCAAAAGAAAATGAACAGATAGCAAATAAGCACCTTAGAAAATGTTCCACATTATTAATCTTTAGAGAAATGCAAATTGAAAACCACAGTGTGATAGTATTTACACCCAGCAAGATACAAATTTACCAAAAAGTTACAGACACTGACCACACCAAGTGCTGCAAAGGAAATAAGGAAAGCAGTGTCTCACACGTTGGTGATGAAAATACGAAATTAAAATTGCAAAAATGTTTAGAAAGAAGTCTAGCACGTTCTTAACCAGTTAAATATATGCTTACTATATGATGTGACTGCTCCGTTTGCAGGTACCCACCCCAAGGAAATGACAGAACACACCCACAAGACTCATGATCATGTTTACAGAAGCTTTATTTTTCATATTCTAAGACTAGAAGTTGCACCAAATATTTGCCAAGAGATGAAGGCACAACAAACTGTGGAGTTCTGTATAGAGGAGTGCTAACTGTGATATGAAATGAGATATTGGTACATGCCACATCACTGCATCGCCAATTAATTATGCAGAGGAAAAATGCCAGACTCTTCCCCACAAAAAGTACATACTGTATCCACATTTATCACCCTAGAGGAAGTATGAACTAGCCTATGTGGGAGAGATCAGTGGTGGCCTTATGGCTAGGAGAAAAGACCAAGCTAGGGAGGGAAAGAGCGGACACAGAGACGTACAAGAATATGTTCATGATCTCAGCTGTAGCGATCACTTCACAAAGGCAGTTATGTCGTATTTGTCAACCCATGCAGGTCATCATCTGTCATCATTATGCCTCAATAAATCTAATTTTAAAAATAACTAGCAGATATTGAAATTGCACTATAAATTGTCTCAGGAATTCTTAGCAGCCTGTGAGGCAGGTTTTTATTTTAATCCCATTTTACAGAGGAGTGAAAAGTGGGGAAGGTCACTTGTACACTTTTTTCTCTCGGTTAACTCTGCGTCCTCCTGACTACTTAACATACATATATTTGAGGCTGCCCTGAGACCCAGGGCGTGCGTGACGCAGAGGCCATATGGTCCATCGCTCCCATCGCTTATAGTCTGAAACGGGGAAACAGACTAATGGTAGTGGACAGGATAAAGGAACCAGCGGCGCGCACAGAGCGGACCACGGAGGGGCGGGCGGAGACCGGACCATAGCGAGTTGGAGGAATACAGGGGAGGTTAAGGGACGGTTCCCACAGAAGCTGGTGACCGAGCTGGGGCTGACTAGCTGGGCAAGATTTGGTCAGGGATGGACGAAGACAGACAGGCAGATCAGGAGACACACAGAGTAAAATCAACCTTTCTAAATCTGTTTTTCATGCCAGTTGGCATCTGGGATGGGCAAATACACAAAGCCTAAAAGTGATTACACAGTTGAGTTCTCCTGGTCTCTGTTATAACTAAATGGCAGGGCCACTGAAAGGCACTGAACTCTCACTTTTAAAACGACCCTTTTTGTTTTGCCTCTTTTGTCCATCATTATAGCCTCAGTGCTGATTCCTACCTTGGCACATAGTTTTTAAATATGTGTTTATCAAATGCAGAAATAAAATTCCAGAAAGTACAAAAAGAGACAGGAATTAATGAACAGCTATGACCAATACTGTTTCAACCCAAACATGGCCTGTGGTTTCCAGGCTCTCCATTCAAAACTTGCGGTAAGAATAACAGCCGCTGACTCTCCTGAGTGCTTCCTGGTTTCGCACGCATGGACCCCGGGTCATACAGTGCTCCACCAACCTGACGATTATTAGTAATTCCTTTGTTCCCAGAAGCTCTCAGAGGTGTGACAATTTTGTTTCCAAGACTACAAACATAGCACCCAGGGGCAGCAGAATCAAACTCATGCAGTCTCATTCCGGTTTCTTCCCTATATGCTGCTGAAACATCACCCATAGCAAGGAGATCAAGAGGCTTTATGTCTAGATGTGAGTTATGTTTCTGAATTTCAGCTCCAGTGGATGCTGGGAAAGATTACTCAGTTTCAGTAAGCAACTCCACAACACCCCTGATGACGGCAGAAGGGGCCCTAAATTTTAAAAAAGAAGCCTCCAGCCAGGCATGTGTGCACACCTAAAAACCCAATGCTCTTGGGAAGCTAAGGCAAAAGTATTGCAAATTTGAGTCCAAGCTGGGCAACCTGGCAAGGCCCTGCCTCAAAATACAATAATACAATAATACAATACAATACAATGAAGAAAGGGCTGAGGATGTAGCTCAGTGTGGATATGCTAGGTTCAATCACCAGTACTGACAAAAAGGAGCGGGGAGGGAGGAGGAAAGAGGCAGGGGAAGGAGGAAGAAAGGGGGGAGGAGGAGAAAAGGAAGAAGGCGGCGCAGGAGGGAAAAAAGGAAGGTGTAAATGGGAGGGAGGATGGAAAGAGATATAGAGAGAGATATAGATATATAGAGACGGAGACGGAGACAGAGACAGAGAGCAAGCAGTCTACGGGCCGCACCACCCTGACCATCGTGCGGGATCTCGTCTGATCTCAGGCGCTAAGCAGAGCCAGGCCGGGTTAGAACTTGGATGGGAGAGAGCAAGCAAGCAAGCTGGCCCCAGCGATAAGGCCCTTGCCTGGCATAGAGTACCCTAGGTGTGTCCCGATCTAAGCTATTTTTCGTGGTGGTTAAGACTTAGGTTCTATGCCTCCCACCCACGTTCTCTTACCTGCATTCTCTCAAGAACACCCATTGTGAAGACAGCTGGCTGGGCAAGGAAGCAGGGCTGAGGTCCCAGAACAGAACACACTCAAGAGGCCAAGAGGCAAATCACACCCACGACCTTAAGCTCGCTGATCCTGTGTTCTAAACTAGACTTTGTGATCATCTGAAGCTGCTTGGGAGGTTGTAAAAACTACAGATGGCAAGCCCACTCACACCCTCCAGATCTGGACATGGCTACTTTTATTTTTAAATGCATATCAGGGTATTTTAAAGATTAGCCACTTCGGAAATCACTAGTCACAGCCACAAACTAGGCTTTTGTCACACAGAAAAATGGTTCTTATGGTACACATCAAAATTTTATCTTTACAGTTCCGTAATAGTTGACACTAAACCCCATAAAAAGTGATCAAAAAGAGAACTCTTTCCCTAAACTCTTTGAGTCCACAGCTTTACAATCTCTATAAACAAAATACATAAGAGCTAAGGAAATATGATAGAAAATATCATTAATGCATTTGAATTACTTTCTATTTTTTTAAAAAGCAAAGCAATTTATTTTAAATTTTGAAATCAAACTCACTTGACTTTTTTTGGCATTTTACCTAAAAAAGGACACCTTAAAATGTTGCTGAAGCAAGTCCAACTAAATACCCTGAACTGCCAATAACCAATTCGAAAGGCAAGTCACTGACCAAGTAAAAGACAAAGAGCTGAATGTGCTACCACGTCAGTGTTCCAGAGCTTATGAGTATAATTATAAACTGCACAGTATTTAAAAGTAGCACTTTTGTCCAAAGATCAAACCAGCTTCATATATTAAAGAGAAAAAAGAGCCTCAGGCTGATTTTCAAAAGGGTCTATTTTATGCCAGAATGAGCTATCTGTTTAACCACCTTCCCTGTGCAGGAAAATATCAATCATCCGTGCAAATCTCCTGGACAGCTGGGTCACTCAGACCTAAAAATCAAGGGCTGGAGAACGAGTCATGAGTTAAGTTGTGCACTCAGTAAGTATGTATTAAGCCTCTAATAAGCCTCTGTACTCTTCTAGATGTTGTGGACCCAATAGAAAACCAAACAGTTAAACTCTCATGAAATTCAATCTGAGCTTTAAGGATAAAGATGTTAAGCATGGAGTTAGCCATCATGGCTTTATGAATCTCGGTGGGAAAATGAGAAACCTTTTGTTGATAAGAATTATCCATCACTAGAGGAGAAACAAAATAAAAAAATAGCCATATACTGTGAATGCATTTTTCCCCGGCCTTGTCCCTAGGGCTAGCTTGTTTGCCCTACCTGTCTCTCTCTGACAGTTTCTCCTTTCCGTCCTCCCTCCCATTTTTCCACATAGGTACCATGAGTCCTAGTAGGTATGATCCTCCTAAAAAGTCTCAGTTCCGCTGACAGCTACCTCTGTTTCACCAAAAGTGGGAGCCACTCTCTAAAAGTAAGGTCCTCTGTCCACTGCCAAAGAGAATGGGCCACGACTGAATTTCCGAGGCAAAGCAAAGAGTTTTAAAGCAGATCACAGAGCTACTACTTTTGCTGGCCACTTAGCCGCCCTGAGGGGGCTCCTGCTCCCCCTGGACCCCCACACAGATTTGGAGTTGAGGACAACTTGGAGTCTGTGACACTTCCAAATGAGACACCTGAGGGGACAAATGGGTCAGTTAATCACCTACACCACAGGAGCGTTTAACGATGTGGAGATGCGAGGCTGGGCTCAGCATATCCTGTGTCTCAGAGGCTCAAATTACTGTTGAGTTTTCCTGTGAATCTGTGAATTAGATAGGGGAGGAGATCTAAAATACCTTTCTTCAGAATTTTGTAGATGAATTAATTTCCTCATCTGGTTACAGTCTATGATGGAGTGTGGAGTTACTCAGAGGATATAACCAGTTGTTCTGACTCAAATAAGCAATTAGACCGTGGGCCATGGGGAGAAAAAGACTTAAGCAAGGGTCAGTTTCCATGGCTTAGACTCCATGCATTCTAAGTGCACTCTGACAAAGAGCCTTACAGGAAACCAAACTGCAGCCCTTGGGGGAGGGGACAAGGGTGGGCGGGGAGGCGAGATTAGGGGCACAATGGCTAAAACAGGTTCCTAAATTGAGAAGACTGTATTCAAACCTACAAAATTTTTCTCAATCTAAGTAAAATGGAAATGGCAGAAACTGTTCTAAAAAGTAATTTTTTTAAAAGACCTAAATAACTGCATTATTAATACACTATTTGTATTTTTTAAAAAGTCTCTAACCAAAAGTAAGTTGTATGAATTTTAACACAGAGAAAAATTCAGACTGAAGATGTATTAGTTTTTTAAAAAATAAGATGGGTTCATATCACTACAAGTTTAGGTAAAGAACCGTTCCTTTTATATAGCTATTCCTGGAGCATTCTGCTCGAAATTACAATGAAACCCCAAGTCATGAATTAAAAAAAGAGTTATACTATAGCAGCTTTCACCCATAAGAGCTCAGGGTACTTCACGCATAGCTCATTCATCCTCACAGGTTTTTTGGGTTCTTTTGGTTTTGTTTTTTTTAATTTAAAAGAACTTTTTTTTTTTCGTGGAGATGCACAAAGAATTGCTTCTGGTCCCTCATATATTTTAAATCTACTTTTTCCTCTTCAGATCCATTTTTCCTGATACATTCTAATTTTAACAGAACAAGTTCAATAATTTCCTAAAGTAGTATTTTATAGTAGACATCGGACAGTCCTTTTTTTCTGTGTCCACCTATTTCATTTTTCCTTGAATGAGCATTGTGTCACCTCCTTTATTTACTCTGTGTTACTTTCTTTCTTGGACAAATTATCTGGCTAAATACTGCTGAAGTGTTTAGGCATAACTTCCTCCTGATGTCTGCACCTCCTCTGCATCCTCCTTCATGAAGAAAGGGGCGCGACGTGGTTTTGCCTATTCCTTTTTACTCTATTCTCTCAGCTCTTAACAATTTCAACTCAAAAAGGTCACTGGCTTACAAGTGTCACTCGGTGTCACCTCATGAGCCAATCAGGATGAACACGAAGAACATGAGATGGGAGGTGTTTGGTTAAACAGGGCCAAGTGGGAGAAGCAGCACAGGTAATTGCACCACATTCTTCGCGCAAGACTATAAGGAGGGACTCCCGAAACACGAGGTGATGGGGTTAGAAAGGGGTGCGTGTAAGCAGGAACACAGGGGAAATATAATAATGTTTAAATTCCATGTAGAAAGATTATTACTGAAGCCCAAATAGACTGGCTACAATGAGTCTGGATATGGTGGGCATCTGCTGTGAGCAGAGGAGAGGGCCTCCTGCCCACTGTGATTGCGGTACAGTACACAAGGTCGTTGCTTCTTGCCTTCAGCCCCCTCTAGTGCCTCTGAAAATTCAGCATTTTATCTTTCCCTCCTCTTTGGCAGCAGTCAAGTCCTCTTAATGTGCAAAGACTTCTGGAGGGAGCCGGGCAAACGAACAGTTCTTAGCAAGGCTGTCGCGCCTGATCAAACCTGAATCAGGAGCGTGCAGAAACAGAGGTGTGTGGAGTTTTGAAAAGAGGAGGTATCTGAAACATTTGCAGTCCTGTCCCCAGGCAGACCCAAGAGCAGCAAGCACACTGAGGCAAGGCAACCTGAAAGGCAGCGGCCCTAAAGATAACTCCTTTCAGAAGTCACCTAAATTCTCTCCTGTTTGCCTGGAAATTGGTGGCTCCCTCAATTCATGACTACTGAAAAAGAAAAATCTTAGGCTCCGGCAGACACAATTCTCCCCAGGAGAATTCTCTCCAGGGAGGTTTCACCAAAAACACGCTCATTCTTCTGCGTGGGGGACACGAATGTATCTGTGCTGCTGGTTTTCTCAAGTGCTCAGAGGCAGCAGATAGAATGACAGTCCCCTGAGATGTGAATCATTCTCAGGCCATCTACTCTGATCAGCGCACAAACGCAGCACAGGTCCACACCCTCTCTATGCAGCTCCAATCTGGGTAGCCCAGCCTTTACCATGGTGGTGTGAAGGTCATATAAAGATCTACTGTAGCCTCAAATGAAAAAGGATGCGCTCATACCCTGCTGGCCCTCAGCTCATACTTTTGTCACAGATTAACTCCTACCAACACTTTTGTCAGAATCAGTGCAGAATAACCCTAAAGAGAACAGAAGGACCATAATTCAAAAGGTTTGACTTTGTTCATTCATTTGTTCAGATTCATTTATCCATTAATTCAATAAATGTTAATTTATGTACATCTTACCAGGCGTTAGATACAATGGAAAATGCCAGGATAGTAAGGTGAACAAAGAAATTCCCAAAAGATTTGAAAACTCGTGTCTATTACTTATTAGCAGCCAGCCAACTTCTCTATTCAGGGCCAGAGAGTAATTACTTTTTTCTCCTGAGCCATCAGGTCTGGGTACAGTACCAGAAGCTGCCACTGTTACATCAGTGCAACCGTAAGCCATATGAGAAGGTACGAGCATGACTGTACTCTGAAAATAATTTTACAAAAGAGGCGGAGGCAGGATTTGGCTTATGAACACTGTCTGCTAACTCCTGGTAGAGACTCATTTCTTAATTCCTACTTTTTTCGGTTTCCTTCTATGTGAGGATGTATATGGCAGTATGCCTTTTGCCTTTTCTTCACCTATCAAGTTTCCGTTCACTTTACCTTTAAATTTTTTTAACCAATGCTCTCCTGTTTTTTCTAAGACTAACAGAGTCCATGCCTTCACCACTTTCCCCTCGATCATTTTTGATAGCCACTTCACTTCCAATGAAAGAGTCATAGGAAAAGAATGTACTCATCTCTGCTACTCCCAGAGAAGTCTGCCTTGACATACCTCTCCTCTAAAAGGAAAACAAAGACAATCATGGAAAGAAAAGTGAAGACATGTTGTGGGTGATGACCCAGTCCCAGTGGCTGCCAACCCACGTTCCTGGCCCCTGTCACTGCTGCAGCCTCAGCCTGCAACGCTCTCGGCTTTACCCGCTCCCCCTTTGTATTGCCCGCTTCACGCCCACTCCCAGAGCCTGCACTGTGGCTTCATTCCTCTCCCCAGGCTTTTCCGGGGCTGAGCTTGCTTCCTCTGCCTGCCACAGCGCCTCCTAGAAAGCCAAGAGCCTTCCCACTGCACAAGCAAAAGGGTGAGTGCAAGACGTGTGGGCTAGGACTCGCCACCCCCTGGGCGCTTTCCTCCTGTCCGCAGGAGCCCACTCAAAGCCAGCCACCCACAGAGCTGTGCGATGTACGTTCCACGCATTCATTCACTTCGTTTACTCAACTCTGCAGTTGGTTCACTTGTTTCTTCTCTGACTCTATCTACACAATCCTGAAAAAATGGTGTGCTCTGCAGAAATCACACACTGAATGGCAGGGCATATAGAACAGAGAAGGTCAGGGCAGTCCCCTCAAAATCTACGAACCTTTTGTAACCAGAGCATGAGTAACAACAACCAGTAAATGCTCCCTCCACCCCTGCTGGTTAAACTTCTCCTGGCATGCGTAGGCCACACTTATGACCCAGAGGGCCTGACACCCGGAGGCGTCTGTGACTCCTCTCCAGAGGCAGACACGCAGAGCAAGCACTTCAAGAAGTCATGTTTTAAAAATGTGATCCCAGATATAGCCCTCTTGATGCATGCACAGTATAGAGGGAGAGCAGGGCCTTCCCAGCTCATTCCCCTGCACTTCCCACATCTCCAGAGAACAGAACATGCTGAGAGGCCACGCCCTTCCTCCAAGCCAGATCACACAGCCTGCAGGAAGCATAGATGCTATGTAGGCACCCAGCTTATTTTTCTTAACATTTTTATGTATGGCTATAGCTTTGTCTTCAGGTATGATAAACCTGGCCCCTGACTGCTTCCAACATTAGCATGCTGTGTAAGATGGACCAAAAGGAATACCATGCTGTACTGACAAGTGTTTCTTGCTTACCCATAACATCTGTGTTACAGTGCAATGGGATAGGGTGGATCCACTGTACAGGTCGAGAAACTGAGATTTTGAAAAAAGACTAAGTCATTTTTCAAGGTTCTCTAAGGACAGAGCTAGGACTCTTGCAAGGGAATCTGTGTAATTTCAGATTTGTGCATGAGGAAGGGGTGGTGAGAGAGAGAGGGAAGAAGGAAGAAGTGTGAGGGCTTTTATAACTATCAAAGTGTTTTCCAAGGACAGAAAACAAAGGAAAAGTTGAAAGGTCACTGAAGAAGAAAAGCCTTTAAAAGAAAATTAGTCAACAATCTCACTCAGTCTTCTAAGAAGAGGACAGAAGTCAGTGCTCATACTTAAAACTGAAGGAAAAGAGCAAAATGCACGTAAGAGTAACATTCAACATGAACACGCTTACTGTCTATTTTCTGCTCCATAAGTATGAGAACATGAAAGCTATAGAACATTCTTGGTGACAAATTATGTCAGAGATGAATATGAGTATGAGATTAAACAGCCATGAGAATGAAATACTCAATACGGAGTTTCAGAGGTCGGTGTATGAAATGGTGGTGTGGCTGTGTGCCATCTGTCCCTAGTGTGCCTGGGCTCAATCCCTGCTTACAGGTCTCAAGGGAGTCTCAGAAATGCAGTAAGTAATAACCACGATTGATGTTATTATAATTAACAAATCACACTCAGAAAAAATTATAGAATGTCTATGTAACAGTGAAGAGGTTTTCTGACTCACCTGTGGCCACCCTGAAGGAGAAAGTGGCACTTAATCACAGGGGAACTATGTTACATATACTGCACTTCTGTATCATGACAACTCTGTGTGTATCTAACAATCACAGCAAACCTGTTCCTCTCAAGGGCTTTCTAAGTCCTTTGACACCTTCATCTTATCACAAATGAGACCTTCCTCACCGGTAGGTATATACCTCTCAAGGAAAAAGGGACGGTGCCTTGCATGTTAGGAGGGAAATCTGAGTCTACTCAGATCCAAGGCTTTAAAGGTAACTTCTCCAAGGTCCTGCTTCAGGTCCATGGAGAAGTATGGTGTAACATGCATGTATGCTTGATTTTATGGCTGCCTTACCAAGTGTAGCAGATTTTGCAATAGTATCTGTTGAGAAGAATGGCCTTTGGCCTTATTTCAAAATACAATGCATCGTGAAAGTAATAATAAATGGTTTAACAGCAAATGCAAAGGTCATCCTGGCACTAGTACTGGCAACACAACATTCAAGGTGACAGGTTTCTAAAAATTGAAAAAAAAATGAAAAGATTAAACTTCTACATCCACTACAAGATAGGGTCACAGGGTGCAATGGGGGAACCTCCAGACTAGAAACAAATAGTCATGTTGTGTAAGGAAGGGATTGTGTATTCCCACAGCACATGAGTCAAAACACAGAGGCTACATCAAAAAGATTATAGAATCTGATTATAGATTAGTATGTCCAATTATCAATGTGAACACTCTAAATGGAATAGTGATAAAAACTCTAAACAAAGATCCCTTGTTTTTATTGGTTAATGCAGTAATGCGGGCCCTGGCTTAGAAGCAGTGATTAAATGCATTTTGAATCCCTATTTGCCCAGAAATAATAAAAATAAAAAATAATAAAGCTTTTTTTTTGAAACTTTAAAAAGTTAACTCTTCATAGAATCATGAATGGTCACTCATATTTCACCTAAATTCTCAGCTCATAAATGGGTTTCAGAATAAGGGAGCATTTTAAGATTTTTTTTTTTTTTTTTTGCGGTACTGGGGATTGAACTCAGGATCTTGTGCTTGCCAGGCAGGCACTTATTCCACTGAGCTACATCCCCAGCCCGTAAGGGAGCATTTTAATGGCCCAATATCTTTATTAATTTTTATTGAAAATTTGATACCAGTTTTTTTATTGCTTTCCCCAAAATTTTCTCTAAATAAAAATTTAACAATTCTCTTATGCAGCTGTCAATAATCAAAATTACTTAAGACTTATTTATATAATACGTATATTCTGACAGTTACAAACGGTAGCCAACAGAAACTAAAAAGTAACATTAAAATAGGATCTCGATGTAGTTATAATGTGCTTTACTAACATAAACTATGACTTTTTTGTATGTCAAAAAATTGGTGGCCAAGTACCTCACTCACATCCTTCTCCCTAAAAAAGTTTCTGTTAGAACCTGTATTGTCAGGTGGTTTTAAAGAATAAAAATTCCTGCTCCTGAAATGTAATTCATTGAAAGAATCCTCATGTATTTCATGTACCTCTAAGGAAATTAATCGTTGATCACAAGTAGAACTAACTTTCCGCACCATTTGCCAATGCGTTAACCTTCCCATCATTTCTCAGGAACTATAGCGCGGGGTAAATACTGTGGACTGTGTGTTTCTGGCTGAAAAGCAGATGACAGCCATCAGCAATGAGTATTGTGCCAGGCTCAGTGCTAAGTGCTTGGCAAATATCGTATCACTCACTTCTCAAATGATCCTACAGCATAGGGACTTTTATTATCTCCGTTATGCAGACAAGAGAACTGAGTTCAGGAAGAATTGGGGTATTGTCCATCTAATTCTGGGGCCCACACCCTTAAACAGGCATACCACAACCAGACAGCAAGGTATAGCCCATAATCCAGAGCCTTTGGGCCGAAGTCCTTTGAATGAATTTTAACTGAAATATGTAAATCCAAACAGAAATGCAGCACAAGTCTGGGAAACAAGACTTATGATCCAGAGCAGAAGTCCTCAGAAAGCTGTCAGGTGACCGCAGACTTTCTCTTCCTGTTGGGTAACTATGAACGCCAGAAGGGAGGTAAGGAGGTGGATGCAAAGTATCTTCACAGCCCACGTAGAAGCCATGCCTCTTTTAGGGCAGGACCAGAGCAGTGCGCTAGGAAGGCCTGCTGCGGGCTCCAGTATCAGGGGCAGCTGATCTTCTGGGTGGCGTACCCTGAAGTGATCTTTTTTCTCTTTCACCTAGCAGGGAAGCTAGCCAGAAAGGCAATTTGTGTGACCACGTAAAGACCCATTTTTTTAAAGAGTAAATTTCAAAAAGAAAAATTTGAATAATATTGGATTTATTTTTTGAAAGAAGAAAGGTTCCTGAAAAGAAGTAGATTTCACTTTAGAGAAAGTGACAGAACAGAGATGGTTTTTAGGGCCCTGAAAAAATACCTCATGTGATATAGTAATGATAGATACACATCAAACTTTTTTCCAAATCAGTAGGATACATTTGAGAGTGATGCTGAGGGAAACTATGGACTCTGGTAATGATAACGTGTAAGTGCAGGTTCACTGTACCCTCCAGGGGCGCAGTGATGGGGAAGCCAAGCATATATGGGGACCAAGGTAAGCAGGACATCTCTAAACCTTCCACTCAGTTTGACTGAATTTAATAACAATTCTATATTTTTTCAAAGTAGTTTTTACCTACTTTCAAAAGTCAAACGTTATATTTGATTAGTTGTGCTTCTGCTTTTCATTGAATAAGAAAATGACTAAAAACAGGAAAAAATGAAAGATATGGCTTTGTTATCAACTCGTACTTTATCACAGCAGTACCTACATTTATTTGATAAAGAGATGCAAATATGTGAGATATGCATGTGATCTGCAAATATTCATTGGCAAATAGAGTCACTGAGTCCTCAGAGCTCTGCTAAAGGCCCAGTCATTTCTTTCTAGGCTTTAAAGTGGGAAACACTGCTCCAAAGTAAGAAATTTTAGAGTTGATAATTAGGTGTTTTATTCTCAACTCACTTAAAGACCTGAGAGGCTTCATCCCCTTTTACGAACTTTGCGTATGATGGACACACTCAATGTACACAGTATGCTAAATAGCTCGTGCATATTTTCCCATCTCTCAGCAGCTCCATGCAACACCCCACCTGTCTTGTTCTCCCTTTCTTGGAGCTCCTGCCTATGGCGCTACTGTTGGAGACCTGCCACGACTCTACGTGTCGAAGGATCTACAAAGCCTGCAGTGAAGAAACTTGCTTGACTTGACTTGCATGTGCATTTCCCCATTTTAAAAATGTTTCTTAGAAATTAACTGCTAGATTTTTATAGCCAGGATCCTTAAATACGAGAGTGCTTTAGAATCTTCCAGAGGGCTGATTAAAATACAGCATTAGGCCAAATCTCAGAGATTAGGCTTGGGTTTTCTTTTTTAATGAGGACCCAAAGGTGATACAGGGGTTCAGAACCCAGCCCACACTTTGAGAAATCCTGAGTGACAGATACCTTTAGAAAAGCAGAGTTTTTGGTTAAGGTCTAGATGCCTTAGCTTCATGACCAAACAAATGAATCCTTTATATCCAAATTAAATGTCCTTACAGAAGGTGGCCTGTTTTCCCTATCCATGAGATACTCACAGTCCTAGGAGTCAATAAAAACGGGGATGATGGCCTATATTTGCTTTTATTATCTATTTTATCAAGACTATAACTAATGAGTTGAAAACTTTTTTGGTATGTGATTTTAATAAAATCCTGGACAGGTATTAGGAAAATCAAATCAACTTTGTGGTGGCCTGAATTGTTCATACCATACATTACCTGAAGACAAAAAAATGTTTAAACAAATAATTAACACTGAGAACATATATACCATATGACCTCAAACTGAGCAAATCATGAGATCTTACAATGTAATCCTTCTTCCTTATGGAAACTCAAGCATATTTGACATTATTCTCTCTTGGCTTGCTTCTTGTAATTTCACAAGAATGTGACTTCATAGGTTCTTAGTATTATATGAAGAACGCACACTCCTTCTCTCTAACATGGTTTACTAATTCCAGTAACACAGACTCACTGCTTGCGTAAGGAGCAACAAGGCAACTAACAAATATAAATTACCATTGGAGGGATTTTATTTCTGATATAAATGGTCAGAAATGTTGAAAAAGAAGACTGGGTGCCTAGTAAAGGAGAGAAAGAGAACAGCTGTTTTAATAAGTCACAAGCTATGTTGAAAGTTCCTAAAAATTTCCTGCATTTTCAGTGAGAAAATAAATTGCCTTTGCAACATTAGTATAAATAAAAGTCCACCCTGAAACTCCAGTCCCCTAAAAAGGTTTTCAGTACCCTTCATGTGAACTAAGCTACTGTCCAATATTCATTAAAAAGCAAAACAGAATGAGTCTCCTATTACGTTTTCCTGAACTCTCAGACTGTGTAACATGCTGGGCACAGGTGCTATGGAGGTGTCATAGATGCAGGTTTGAAAGGAACCTGCACTGAGAGCACAAGGAAGACACGAGACCGACAGCTTAAGCTGTCACCACGCTCAGGTGTGAGTGGAAGACTGCAGCAGAGACAGTCCAAAATGCCACATTACCCAGGGTGACTCTTTGTTGCTTGCTGTAAAAACAGGAAATATCAACCAGACGTGAGATATGTCAGCCAACCTGGCCTCTAAATTATGAGAAAGAAAACTATGACTAAGTTTTATTTGTTTCCTCTGGTGGGAGGGGCAGTAGGAAATAGTACTGCATAGGTGTAACAGCGATACAGGAAGATGACAGCTTGGAGATGACGGTAGTGCTACTACATTCCGATGGAAAATAAATTATTATATATTACCCAAAATAAAGCAGGACCCTTTCTTCAGTATTTCCTATCTGTGCTGTGCAGTGCAAAGACCACATGCCACATGGGGCTACCCTGCCTTGGAAATGTGGCTGTCTCAGACAGAGGAACTGAATTATTATGTATTCTAAATCTAAATACTCTAATGAACTATTGTAGTTTAGTTACTGGGAGTGTGTCTTGGTTACTTTTTTCTCACTGCTGAGACAAAATACCCAATGCCCAAAATAAAGGAAGGAAAGGTTTATTTAGTTTACAGGTTTTGGAGGTTTCAGTCCATACTTGGCTGGTTCTGAGGCACAGTGGCACACGGCAGAGGGCTACAGTTCATGGCGGCGGTACACAGCAAAGCAACAAGCGCAAGAAGGGAGGAATGGCAGCCAGAATGGTGAGAGGAATGGCAGCCAGCAGCCTCTTTCTCTCCCTTCCATATGCAAACTATCCACCCTAGGGCAGGTATAGCTCTCACACCCATAATCCCAGCAAACTCTCAGCCCTAGGGCAGGTATAGCTTTCACACCCATAATCCCAGCATTGGATCATGGACCAGTCATAAACTCTAAAAAAGCCACCCCATAACTGCATGAGGATTTGGGGGGACATGCAGACACAAACCATAACAGAGTATGTTTGAAACAACTTGGGTGTATGAATGTCTCTCTGTGTCTGTTTGTCTGTCTGTCTGTCTCTCTCTGTACTAGGAATCAAACTCATGACCTTGCACTTGTCAGGCAGGGGCTGTGCTGCTGAACTATAACCCTGGCCCTTGAATCAACTTTCTCAACTATAAATTTTATAGAATCTAAGCTATATATTTCATAGCATCAAGTAAGTCTGATGCAAATTTAGTGTTCAAGTTGAAATCTGTTAGAGACATAAAATACCCAATTCTGAAGACAATATAGGAGACTTAATACAAAAACTTAATGAAAAAAGGCAGGTAAAAAAAACCTTGGCAATAACTTTTATCCTAATTACAGGTTGAAATAATAATATATATATATATATATATATATATATATAATGATTTTGTGATACTGTGCATTGAACCTAGCACCCTCACACTGAGCTACATCCTTGTGCTTGTTTAATTCTATTTTTTATTTAGATACAGGGCCTGTAAGTCACTGAGTTGCCCGGGCTGTGATCAAACTTGCAATCCTCCTGCCTCAGCCTCCCAGAGTGCTGGGATTACTGGAATGCACCGCCATGTCTAGTTAAGTAAAATATATTAAAATTAACTTCATCTGTCTCTTTTTGCTGTTTTTCATGAGATTACTAGAAAATCTGAATTCACATACATGACTCACACTCTCATTTTACTGGGCAGTGCTGTTTGGGCGAGTTCCCTCATTCATTGCTCACAAAAACTCTCCAGAGCAGGCACTATTGCCCCTATTTTATGGATAAGAATACTGAGGTCCAAAGAAAACAAGAAATGTCCCCAAGGTCACATTAATTACTGGAAAATTACTCCACAATATTAGAATTTTGACAGGGACACTGATTATGGTCACTTTTCAAAGCGTAATGAAACACTTTAGTTAGCATGGGAATTAGGCATCCACATTAGAACCACAACATTTTGATACAAAAGCTACAAGATTGAAGTCATATAGTCCTGTGCAACTTATAAATCTAGTCTTTTAAGATTAGCCTGTCATAAATATCACCAAGTGTTTCACAGTGCAAGACCAAATGCTATTACTACAGCCTATCTTACCAGACCAAAGATTCAAATTAAATTCCATCAAACCACACTGAGCCAACATACTTTGACAAGCACCTTACATCCAAAACCTCCAAGGGCCTGAGTTTCTTTTTTTTTAATTTGCTCACCCTTTCTCTGTACCAAGACACAAAAGAAAGCCCAGGAAAATGCTGAACAGGGTAAAAGAAAATGCAACAAAGTTAACAGGGGACATAGATGGCCCTTCACAATTTGTAAAAACACAAAAAACAGGAGGGCACGCTTCCATCACTGCACAATCTTGCTTTTGTTTAAGAGCCAAGTCCCCGTCTGGAAACGTGTGGGCAATAAATCAGCAGGCATTATTTTAAATCAACTGGTTTTATAAAATAAGCCAAGAGTTGAAAGAGGCAGTACTAATTACCAACATTCCTTGATGAATTACTTAGCGGCGTGTGCTAAGTCAATGTACGTCTGTGTCTTGATCCCCAATTTTATCCTGTACTTATTTCCCAGGAGGTAAAAAGAACATGTGGCTAATTAAGGCACCAATCTCCAAAGCCAGAAGTACTCAAGGTAAGATTTCTTATAGGGAAAAAGAAAAAAGGAAAAAAAGAGAAAAAAAAGAAAAGAAAAGAAAGAGAAGTTTCTTTGCCTGGTACTTATTAATCTAATTTTTACTACTTCACTAGAAAAACAGAGCTAATCTTGTCACCTTTAGGCAGTCTCAACTACCATGCAGTGTTCACAAAAATGTTACATATTTGTGGTTTAGCCAATAAGAATTTCTTAAGCCTTCCCTAACCGGCAGGAATGTCTCTGGTTTGTCACTTCTAATTAAGTCTCGAAAAAACTTCCAGCCCCTAAATTTTAATTATACAAAACTCAGGGCCAACAGGGGAGATTACAATGAAGTTATGTCTGGTAGTGCTGTAGTAGAAACCTGAAATTTGCTTTTTATTTTGGGCCTCTTAACCACTTGTTAAAAGAATTCACATTTGGATGAGTAAGATCCTTTTGGTCACTTTTAATTTCCAGGATTCCTACACCTTCTCACCTTTCTTCTAGCAAAAACCCCTAGAGCTGCTTAGTGTACTTAAGTCTGATAAACCCACCTGACAAAAGAAATGTGCTCCTCAAAAAGTTACAGGTTAACAGAACTTTGCTAAGACTCCAACAAAATACTTTAATTACATGAAGAATGCATGCATACAATATCCTAGTAAAAAAGGAATTAGTAACAAAGCCTTGACCAGCACCACCTCCAATTCCAGTAACCATTCCAGAGATAACTAGTAGGAACATTATGGTTTAGAATCATCTAGAACCTTTTCTAGGACATTTTCTATTTTGAAAAACAGTAATTCAAAACAATTCTTTTCCTAAAATTACTGCCTATTTTTAACACCTCCTAGTTTACCAGCTTTGTATATGTACCAATTTTGATTCATTTCCTTTTAATTGTTATAAATTAATACACAAAACACCTAACTTTATAAACAAGATCTGAAGGATGAGTATTACTGAAACTAAATTTTTCTCAAAGTTGAGGCTGTTAACTCAGAAAAGTCAATAAAAAGAGACACATTTAGGGCAAGCACCAACATTCTAGTACTGACTGCTGCTGCAACCTTGAACACAGCCGCTGTACTGATTTACATACTTTCAGTATCATTCCCACCCACTTATTTTAGTAAAGCAAAGTTAAATTTAGATTTAGCTTGATGTGTCCACAATCTCTTTTGTATAAAAGCATACCTATAAAAGCAGTCTAACAGCAGTCTTTCAAATCTAAGTCTTTAATTGTTGAGCTGAGTAGGTAACGTCTGTGAAGGAGATTCTGACCTTTTCATATAATAATGTAACAGAGATTACAGATGACATTCACTTAAAAGCAAACAGGAAAACAAGCAGTACTGATGTTCAGTTTTACATGCAAAAATATAGCAAGAGCTCCAATTCCATAGGGAGGAAGTAGGGAGAAAAAACTAAAAATGTAATCATAGCTTCAGGAGAAAATTCCTATTAAAAGTACTTTTCAAGTCCATAGAAGTGAGCATTTCAAAATTTCCTCTACAGCAACGTAAATTTATTATTAAAACAGAGAAATACGAAGCATATGAGTTGTGAGGAGCTGAGCCATCACGATCTTTGCAAGTGATCTGCTCTCGAGACTGGACGCTGTTTCACTTAAGAGTGAAAATTTTAACCCATAATCATCTCTATCACTAAACCAAAAATTACCAGGATGGTCAGTGTGGCTGGGAAGACTTCTTATACAGGGTAAAACACAGCCATTTATTTTATCTGGCATAGTGGGGAGACTCAGAGAAATACTCTATAAAAGTCCCTAGCCTTGCACGGTGGTGCACCCTGTAATTCCAGCACTCAGGAGGCTGAGGCAGGAGGACTACAGAGACTCTGAGGGCAATGTGGGTTGTACAGTGAGTTCAAGGCCAGCCTAAATTACATAGCAAGACTTTATCTCCAAATATATATTCATAAACACACACACACATATATAAAGGGAGAGAGAAAGAGAGAAAGAAAGAAAGCCTTCCTCATCCCAAATGCCTCAAATCACGTATCTTTCTGTAAAGCCTGAGGATCTTCTGTAGTTTCTGCCTCCCACTTTATCGTAATGTATTCTGTTACCAGTGATTGCTTAGGAATATTTACGGTATATCCTTCAGCTCTACAGAAAACACACGGACACCATGATGCATGTTTTTAGTAGAGGGTGGAGACAGAGGTTGACTGCGTGATCAGGGGCCAGTGGTAACTCCCCTACTTTTTCCTCACATGGAGGATGGGATGTATCCCACCCATCTCACAGTATTGCTAAGGAGGTAAAGGAGCTCAGAGATACCAATCACTCAACCTACCACCTAAAGGGCCCCATGATTACCCGCCCAGCAGTTAGTGAGGCCCTGAGTCTTCCCTCTCCTACCACTCACACCAGTAACTCCCACAACAGTGTGAAATGCTAGCCTGAAGCCAAGCCATCAACAACTGCTACAGAGTGGGCTCCCACAGCATGAGAGAGACTGGGTGTTGCTGTCTCTCTATCCTGAAGGTCCAGGTCCTTCTCTCACTCTTAGCAGTGAGCAGGGGCTTCACTGAGTGGGCTCAAATCATGACCGAACCTCTTACTTTCATGACTTCATCCCTCTGTGTTGGTTCCCACATCTCTGAAATGGGTATTACTAACAATTACTGCACAGACCAGGGGTAGCATTAAAAGAGTCAATGTCATCGGCCATACTAGGCACCAATCTAAGCAGTGCCTTGGGGAGCTGCTGCCCAGCCAGAGGCAGGGCTCTGATTTATAGCAACCATGATAAGCATTTTCTGAGTACAACACAGAGAAAGGAATGGGGAAGAGATGCTTGATGGTCTACAGGAGTGTTTCTCAATCTGTTTCTCACTGGCACCCCCTCCCCCCAAGAATCCCTGTAGGGAGCTTGTGCCTCCTCTCAGGTGATGAAATGACTACATGATGACAAGTGGCTTCTGGAGACCACATGAAGATCCTCCTCTTCCTCCTCTAAGATCAGGTCTTCCAGGTGTCCACTGAGCACAGCTGGCACCACCCACAACCTGGCCTAATCAAAGCACCCAGATGCTATCCTACCCTACAGCCACACTATAACAATGGCCTTGTCGTTGTAAAAGGAGAAATCATTTGCAATCATTTCCATTTTGTGCCAATACGACCAAGTGAAAAATGTCATCAGAGCAGACGTCTCACTGTTTTCAGAAAGGTGGAACTGATTCACAGGCTTAATCAAACGGCGTATTTTGTTGCACGTAGTTGCTCCTCGTGCTCTTCTTTAGGGTAGATTGAGTAAAACTGTAAGCAAAAAGAACAGCTCAACAGAATCCCTTCCTTTGCCAGCCCTGAGATTACTAACTTACACCCACAGGGCCTCAAGGGCAGCATGACACACGCCCGGTCAGTGCCAAGCGAGCTGACTCACACTTGTCCACCAGAACCACCAAACTCCTTTCAAAATACACAGCACAAGCTCCACTGAGCCTAGGGTAGAATGGGGAAGTTCTGAAGCATATTTTTAAAGGGAAAGACAACCGCAAAGCAGGGCAAAACTCCATTTCTGCTTTTTTCCACTTGCAAAATATAAACGAAGAGAAACGCAGTCATGTCTACCTGACCAACCTGCCTAACATAGCTCTTCAGATCTTGCTACCACAAAAGGCAGTGGCAGGGCTGGAAAACAGAAAATGCCAGGAAAGTTGTACCCTATGCTGTTAACAGCAGGTCCCTCCAGGGAGCGTCAAGGAGGGAGGGTGGTGGGGATGGAGAGCTTCCTACTGGATTATTCTTCCACAGTGTATGTATTTATTGAAAGTGCACATGCACTAATTGCAATTTTTAGAAGTAAATAAAATGAGCTTTAAAGAGAAAATAGATGACCACACGTGTGACACTGAATGTGTGAAAGACACTGCAGGGAAACAAAGTCTCTGGGAGGAAAGGCACTTGTGGAACCTAGAAAGTGAATACCTTTCTTGTTCCAAATAAGGATACTCGTATATTGTAGACATCGAGACACTGAGACTGATTCAGAAATGAAAGGATACGCCAGTGTATAAATGCTCCCTGAAATCAGGGCTAACAGATCATTTGTATATGTCACACTGTCTGGGGATGTAAGTATATGATGGCTCATGAATGAATGAAATATGCTATTAGAAGAAACCTCAAATGTTTCAGGCCCTTATCTCATGGAGACAGCACCTTAAGCAGTGGGTCCCCTACAGGGCCAAAGCAAGCCAATCTGATACGTGTCACATCTGTTCTGGCTTCCTGTAGCCACTGTGAAGCTGTTCAGCTTCTGTATTCTTGGCTAAATAATCAAGAAGAAAATCTAAATGTGAGCATTGGGAGAAATTCCTTCTGCCTATCCATTACACATCAACCTGCTCATAAATCCACACAACCTTCCCCACATTCCTGTATTATACCTAAAGGCTGAGCCATACTTTGAACATTCTATTACAGGTATATTTCCTCATTTACAGAAAGAAACTGGCAATAGGGTCATTTACCTTTTCCCTCCGTGGTGAAACCTTCGGCAGTATCAGCTATAGAAGAAGGCGATGAGGAAGCAGGACTTCCATTCCAGCACACCAGAATCCGTTCAAACTGACGCAGTGCTGGAGAGGTAGCCCAGGTAAATTTAGCTTACAGTGCGGAGGACCCTGGTAAAAGTATTTCTGTGTTTGATGAACACAAGGCACCCTTTCTAAGTGCAGAGAAATGTGCCCAATTCCTGAGATGATTTGGAAAAGGACAGAAATTTTAAAATAAATTCCTTTAAACTACTTACAATATCCCATAGTAACAACATGTGTTTTGTTCTCTTAAATTCATATAACCTTTATCTGAAGCAGAGCACAAAACTTCAAAGTATAGACATGGAGTAGGTTTACTCCAAAGGCAACACCCGGCCTTTAGATTGATAAATTTAAAGGAAAAAGGAAGGAGTAAGGAAGGCAGGAAGAGAGACAGAAGGAGAGAGAGAAGACACTTGGAAATTCCTTACAAACTGCTTAACAGTAAAGGCTTTTCAAGCTATGAACTTCCAGGATCCAGGATAGGGTATAGGAAAAGATACATTGATGAACTTGCCAATCCAAAGTACCAGACTAAGCATGTGTTTTAATAATCAGCCAAAGGTAGAGAAGAGCATGTAACAACACATGTCTGATGACTGTGTGGACATGAACTTGGAGGTTGGTACCAAGATGCTTCTTTGGTTCTGAGGCCTACCATTCTGCAACATCTGTATCTGCTTACTTTGTTTTGGTGTCTAAAAAAAAAAACTACGTCAATTTTCATACTTCAGGCTAGTGTGACTCAGATGCTAATAAAAGTTATCTGTAGAAGAAATCACTTCCATCATAGCTTTTAATGTGTTTGTTGTTTGAGTCACAATTCAAAACAAAGGGTGCATTCACAACTGGAAAAAAAATGCATTTTGCATTCCAACTGTTTCTTCATTATGGTAAAGAAGCATCTTTAAATTACCATACTCAGTTGGTTAAACTTATTCTTAAAAACCATGACAACATCTCTGATAGGTAAATACGGAGCAATGAGGCTCATCTTTCCATGTCCTCCAACTTGGAAATCAGCAAGTGCCATTAACCCACAAATCAATGAAATCCACACAGAAACCGGCAGCTCACCCTGGAAAGCTCCACAAGCTCACAGTGCACACGATGACCATGTGTTGAGGAGTAAGTGCTGAGTTTCCAACCTCTGACACGAATTCCAACCAGTGCTCAGTTGCACAGATGTCAACAGTTTTTAAACATGCTTCACAAAGTTTCACATTTTAACTACAATTCTGTCAAAAAGGCTAACCTGGAAGCACTAATTTCAAAATCAGTAATTCAATCCATTCACAGTAGAATTTTGATAAAGTGTGTGTGTGTGTGTGTGTGCATGTATGTGTAAATTAAACTATGGTCTTTCTTCTTTCAAGGTTGTAGAAAGCAGTTAGGAAATGCAAAAATTTAACCGGGGATTCTCCAGCACGTGCCAAAAGGTCAAGTTGTATATAACTACTTCCAAGGATAAACAGATATATTCTGCTTTAGCAATTTAAATCTTTAAAAATTAAATGACAAATTTACTCAAGCTACACTATGAGAAAATATGTATTCAATATGGTCTAATCATAATGCACTCAGTATACTTAGACTTAATCATTTTTTTGAAAATGTACCTTTATGGAAAAAGGTCTCAGGTTAAGCAAGTTAAATGTTTTCCAAAATTAACAATTTACTTCATAAAATTATTTTTATGACTTAAAAATGACAAAATGGAAAATAAAAGACCACATTTTTCTCAGGTGTATTTGTATGACACACACTTCATAATTTTTATGTACACAAAACTGTTGAAAATATGTGAATTATCTTCAAAAAGTTCTAAATCGTAAGCAACTGAAACAATCACTTATGATATTCTCTTTATAAATCTTATTTGAATTTCTTAGTATAATACTTCAGGTGAATGAAATCTTCTGTGTTTATTTGGTCCTTCATTTAAGGACATTACAGTCCAAACAGTATCAAACGTACCCAAACTGTCGGGCCGACAGCTCTTTCATAGAACACACATTACTAGTTTATCTAACTGAATGATACAAATGTAAAAGTTAAATGGAGATGAAATCTATTTGGCATGAGATATAAATTTACCATTTGCCCATTTCTGGCCAGACTGCCTTTCAGTTTTAATAATTTAGTTATGCTTTAGCTGGGGACATTTCCCTGGAATTCCTAAATTGGGAGCTCCAGCTCAACACACTGCTACCAGGGCATAGCAACTTAAAAAGGGAAAACAGGGCTAGTATTCAAATTATTTCACATAGATTCTAATTTTAATAATTTTCAAAAATTAAATATTTTAACATTTCAAAATTATGTCAATTTTAAAGATGATATGAAAATGATGTCTTAACATGTCTGCACTTGGGTAATTTCTCCACCATTACACATAACTGCCCTAATAAGAAATTTGATTTCAGTGTAATACAAAATGAAACATCACCTTTAAGTTGATATAAGCCTCTATCAGCTCAAATTCATGTTATTTCCTCTAAAAATTCTAAAAATTGCTCTTCAAGTTAAAAGTGGATTATGATGAATACAAGTGACATACTTCATTATATCTTGCTATTATTTAATTTATACAAGCTTAAGGTATAAACAACTATGACCTGAGCAACAGGAAGCAGTCTATAAAAACTTTAAATAATAATTGTCAGTTTTCAGCCAAGCAAAACAAAAAGAAACTCATACAATCTATTCTAGAGCAAAAACCTTCCTTTTATTTGACAGGGTGCTAGGCAGGGGTAAAAGACCCATCGATTGCAGCAATATACAGAATTTCAAGCAATCATACTACAGTAAAATTTTATGCTAAACCATTTGATTTGTTTTCACCCTAACAGAATTTCAGTTAACTTCTCCAAGTTTGATCATTGTGTCACTGCGTTTTAAAAGTCTTTGTAAATAAAATATAACTGGCTTTGAAGTTGTTTTTAAATAATCTCTTTCCTACTTCCTGGTAAAGATTAAATATTGCTTCCTGGTTATAACACATCATTCCTCTGCTTACTTTAACAGTAAACTTTAAATAGTGGCAATTGTTTTTTTTTTTTTTCCTAAGCACACAAATGAATGCAAAGACCAACAATGAATCACTGGCGTGTAAAGCTCACATTGTTTAATGAACAGTAAGACTTGGTACCTTCAGAATGAATCAATTAGGTGAATGGGAAAAAAATAAAAAAGTAAGGAAGGTCCTTGACTTTCTTAGAATCAATTATATTTAAGAATTGAATTGTTTATCATTACACAAGGAGTATCTCCCTATGTGATATGGAAGACACATGTGGGAGATGGAATTCTATCCCTAGATTTGTTACAACTTTCCTTAGTAATTAGGAAGCTATATGTCCTGGCTAGAATGATGCTGACAAGCTCCTGCAGTTTCTACTCTCTCAAGAAATCAAAGAGACCCAAAGCAGACAACTCACTTCAGTAAAAGGATTATGCAGTCTGATTATTAAAGCACAGCAATCGTGTCTACAATTTTACATCTGATGAGACTTTCTAAGAGTTAGATTCCATACCTAACATGATTTACTGAGAAAGTTAAAGTGTGGCCATGGGATGTATTTAAGAAAAAATTTACACAAGTTATAAGAGGAGGCCGGTTTCAGTTAACTTTTATGTTTCAAAACTTCCCACTCCAGGAAGATGAAAAGATGTCAGTATAACAAACACCTATTTCTACTTGGGGTTCCACACGGAGCACTGACATGCTCGTACCATTTACGGAGGGTTACGACTACATTTTCAGCTAGTTTACATCTTTCTTTTAAAGTAATGAGCCATGTAGGAATCAGTGGAGTTGACACTAACAAGTATGACTTTGACGGACCAATATAGCCAGTATAAATTCACATTCTGAAAAAGAAAACATCTGGAAAAAGGAAAAAGAAGAGGGTTCAGCCCAACCACAACACCAATGCCCACATACCTTAAGGACTTCCATCGGCACCTGGGGGGCAGAGGGAAGGGTGGCGGGCACGCTGACGTTTATGGCTGGTGTCTGACTCACGGGCACTCTCTGCTGCATGAACTGGGCCGCCTGCAGCTTCTGCTGCTGTTCCCTGCGCTCCTGCTCCTGCATCTGCTCACGCATGAGCTGCTGGCGTAGCAAGATGCGTGATGTCATACTGGAGGAGCTTATCGGAGGCTTGGAGGCCCCAGGATGCTCCGCGGAGCTGCTGTGGGAAAACCAAAAGGCACACAACATTTAGTTTCCTAATGAGACCCTCCGTTTACATTTTGGGGTATCCTAAATGGCGCCGAACTATGAAATGAGCTTGCACAAACATAATCAAGTCACAGAGCGGTACTCCACATAATTGAAAATCAAGAGGTGACAGGATTTTAGTCATTAGTAGTTGAATTAAAATAAGTCAGCTTGATTGCATCCAAGCATTTTTATCAAGCCACTTAGGTTTTTTTTTTCTTACATTTTATACAGCACACTGCTCATCACCACCAAATACAGAGCCGCCATATACAGTGTCAAGCCATGTAGGAATCAGTGGAGTCTTAATGGCGCCCATATTTAAAAATAGATTGCCTGACTTGCTTTTTGAAATAACTGACTTTAACCAAACAACTATTCCTACATATTATCTAAATTCCTTGAAGACTTCTGAAATATTTGCTAGCAAGGAACTATTTCAACAAAAGTTAAGGTTTATCATGGGAAATGTTTCTAAGACACAGGAAGTATAAATCATTAAGGAAAGAAGCATTCCAACCAGAATATTAACGCTGATCTCACCCCAGCAGAAAACAAGGGGGCAGAAAACAGCCTAGTCTGACCATACACCCCTTCTCCTTTTCTTCCAGTTCACCTTGGCGCGTCCTGGTTATGGAGCGCTCTGCCAAGAGGCCTGCTTCTAATCATTTTAGGACTTCCTCTACTCAGACTTATTTAAAGTGCTTAAACACTTATCAGAAATTAAGAATAAAAGACTTCCTATCAACTATTTAAACTTCACTCTGCCTTAGTTACCATACTCGGAATAGAAGGATGACAACAGTTTGGTACCCACTTACCCACTTATAAAAGAGAAGTGTGTTTTTATACTTTGAGCACATCATTTGTATTTTAAAGGCCTCCCATGGGGCGTTGGTGAGGATTAAATAAAACAATGCACATAAATCTTCCCATACAATAAGCATTAGGTAGCATAACTTCACTGATTACTGGTGCTAGTATTGTTACCTAAAAAATTTCGTTAACTTATTTCACCCAATATAATTTTTAAATCTCTGTGTAAGCTAGATAGTATAAAACCTCAGCATCTGGAAACACATAAAAAGGGACATTTGAGAAAACACTGGAGAAATTCTTCACAAGAAGCATTTGCCCTTGATCTTCCTCCCTTGAGTCAACCCCAGCTCTGCTTAACTTCTCACAAGGTGAACTAAAGCCTTGAAATCAACAACCACCCCTGTAAACCCCTTAAGGACAGGAACATGCAGGTTCTGCAGAACTGTACTGCAGGATGAAGAGGTGTCTGTTTTGTCCTCACATGGCCCCAGAAAAACTATACAGTAAAATTATATTAGAAGTTTACTTATTTTCACCATGGGAAACTGGTTCAGTAAACTGTAATGGGTTTACACAGTTTAACACTATTCTACCATGAAAAATGGGAGTAGAAATATATTTACTGATATGAAGGAAGCTATAAAATACAATAAATTTTAAAAATACAGATGCAAAATAGCGCCTTAGGTAGGACCAATTCCTAAAAAAAAAAAAAGTTCATTATAAGACAAAGAATAATGACAACGTCACTCTAGACCAGTGGTGGCGAACCTATGGCACATGTGCCACAGCGGGCTATTTATATTACTGAAAGCTCTAAAAGGCTCAATACCCCTCCCTAGGTCATTGCTGGTAAACCTTATAATTCTTTAAGGCAGCAATCTAATGTTATTTTAAAAGGCTATAAAGTTGTCCATTCAATTGGATTCAGAAATTTCATTGACAATTTTTGTAAGTAAATAATTCACATGGAAAAAAAGACATTACAAATTCTTTACAAACTGCAAAATATTCTGAATCACTTACAATTCCCCCATAAATGGTAAGAATGGTTAAGTGAACTCTTGACACATGAATTCAAAAAAATAACTAATTTTTTTTTATAATTTTGCAACGACAGAGCCAAGTAGGAAATGCACGCAAGAAGAGTAAATTATGAAGCAGAACACAAAAATGTACTGACATTCTGGTTTCAAATAGGTATAACATATATACATATCTCCACAAACATAAAATGCCTGGCAGGGAATGAGTAGTAGTGATCCCAGTTGCCAGACTGGGAGTGGAACTGTAGGTAAATTTACTTTCTTCACTTTTTCTCCTCTAAACTACAAAGCCACAATACTTTTCAAGTACCACACACATTCACCATTCGGCCAGAAGGAAGGAGACTGGACCCATCACAGGCAGCATTTTGTCAGTAAAGGGAAAACACATTGGTTCTCCATGAAGTGCTCAGTATCCTGAGAAGCATAAAGCTTCTTTTCTTCATTTTCCCCCATTATGCCCAGAAGAACTGAACATTAATGCCTTGCCTGCTATATTAACATACGGACTCATGCACACAAGAATACTCCCTAGCCTTTACTCTAGTCACTTAATCTTTTCACTTCCTAAGGCCCTATTAAAAGAGCATCAGAAGAAAATTTATTTTCCCATTTCTGAGTATGTGTTCAAAGCTCAAATGCGCTTTCCTAAGCCGGGGGGGGGGGGTACTTGAAATAAATAAATAAATGCGTGGTCTTACTATTCAAAGCCTGTCAGGTCCAAACATTCCCAACAAGACTGATCCTTTTGATAAAAACGGGAGCAAACCTTTGTGCAGTAGCAAATGCAGCTGTGGAATAATCGCACTAATTAGCTGCACAAGACAAGTCATTGGCTGTGATACTGGGGGAAAATCCTTTCAATTAACAATAAAGCATTCCACAGACAAATTAAAATTACTAGTTATCAGCCACACTAAGGTTTCATACTTGAAAGTCAAAAATATCATTTAAGCATTTGCTGAAGTCTATCAGGGGAGGAAAAAAAAGGCATACACACAGACAGGTGCAAATAAATTGAAACCCTACTAAAGAATATAGCAAATATTTTTACATTTATATAAATACAATGAAGTTCATCTAATTGACAATTTTTAAGAAATCTACCAAGCAAATACAAAGGAAGGATCAGAGTCATCGCACTGCACCCCCTGCAGGATATTTCCATATTGTGAAGAACGACTCCCAGATACCCAGCTTTCCTCTCCTTTAAATATCCTTTCTCTTAGAAATAATTGAATGTGCAATTATCACCTATGGAAAAAAATGAAGGCATCTGTACTTCACCACCTTAGCAGGACAAAGGAGCACAACGCTGTTGAACTCAAAATTGAGGCTGATGTGAGAATATTCCAGGTGGCTCTCCTACTTGAAAATCTGACACTGAAGAGACGTCCAAATGTATTTAACTTTAAAGTGAACTGAACTCATCCCAAGACCATGAATCTCAACCCTGGGTAGATAATCCTAATTCCATGGGTCTGATTCCTTTTAATCAGATTATGGAAAGGTCATTTATGCAACAAAGAGTTACTGCCAGGTGCTGGGAATACCTGGCTTCTAACCTCATAGTTTAAAGCCATGGTCACAGTTCACTCTTCAAGATGCCCTAAAATTAAGTAAATTATCTAGATGGCTGAAATCTGATTCAATTCCGCATGGGAAGGTGTCCATCTCACCCTCAGAAATAAAAGCCAACTGGCACAGAGGCAAATGCCCTTGCTGGCACATCCCCAAATCACTGCGGCCAGGCACACAAGTACCCTGACAGTGGGAATGGCTCCATGTGGGCTCAAGGAGGGAGGTCATTAACCAGACTCTGATTCGAGTTCAATCACTGTTGAGAAGTCTGATCTTTAGTAAGCCACTTAACCTTTTTGGGGTTTGCACAAGCCATCTCCCAAATGTACTAGAGGGACTGGGGGGCTAATGTTGGCTAAACTAAACTGCTCTACACAGGAGCTGGAGTGCCATGGATGTATAAAAGGCAGTCACTAAATTTGACCCTAATTCCAATCTGTATTGGTGAATTTATGTTTTTAAATGTCAAAGCCCCTTCCTCCTCCGTGAGTTAGGTATATCACACAGGTGCTCTGAATTACCTTCCATGTTCCTAAATCCAAATAGTTTGCACCACTGCCTTCATCAACCACACAAATACAGTATTTTACATCAGAAATTCTATTAAGCTTAATAGAATAGCTTAATACTCCAGGCACCCCACCAACGTCTGCTCGCCCCCCACCTTTGACAATACCAGTATGCCTTCATTTGACCATAGGAATTAACTTTTGATATAAGAAAGAAAGTTTTTGAGCGTGAAAAATTTTGGACCATAGAAGATATGTTATATAAAGTTCAGGCAATCCCAGTTTAATTCTGAGAACTTGACAAACTTTTGCAGTGATAGAAAAGAAAGACAATTTAATCTGTTCTCTCATGAGCCATTAAGAATTTTAGTCCTTTTCTGCAATAAAAAAAAAAAAAAACCATTGTAGACATCCACTTGACAGAGTTCACAGCTTAGCAAGAGTTCATTCGTTAGTGGAGCGTGGCTACTTATGCCTCGGAAGGCACAATGGTGCAGTTTCAGGCACAGCACTCAGCAAGGCGTACAATATTTACATCATATACGGGTAAGACAGGTGAAACTCCAGCTGTCCCCAAATCCAAAGGGCTGGCTGCAACAACATCAGCCAAGGACTCTGTCTAAAATAAAAATGCCCAGTCTCATTACTGGAAGCTTTGGTTTCAGTTTAGGTAAGTCCCAGGAATGGATATGTCTACAAAAAAATCTGCAGCTGATTCTGATAACTTGGCCAAGTTTGGAGACTAATAGTAAAAGCATCCAAGATCATGGATCTGTTTATCCAGAGTGCTCAGACATGAACCCACAACTCTGACTTGTAGACCAAATCATTTCCCTCCATACCCAAGGAAATTCAGATTCTACTGCCCACTTTGGGCCCAACCAGACAGAGCCTGAAAAGTTGTTCTGACGATGAATTCACCACATGGATGCAGTAAAACAAGCAGCATTGATCACTCCTGCCAAACAAGCTATGCAAGCGAGCAAAAGCAACTCTGCAGAAACTGTCGAAGAATCCTGATACTTAAAGCACAACTACTTTATCATTAATAGAGGGAACCAATAGGCAGAAAATAGAAACTGTCCCTGGCCAGACTCTTAACAGAGAAAAGAACTGCTTACAACTTTTTTTCAATGCATCCAGAAAACAAATCAGAATTGGTAAGAACCTGGGTGTGTATTTGCTAAATGATAGTGCTGGTATTTGCCATTTTAGAACGAGCAGTAAATCCATTTATCTCAATCATTCCATTCCTTCCACGGTGATTCAGGATGATTTTTCCAACATATACAGAGGAACCAAGTACCAGTGAGAAATCATATCATCCCTCGTTACAGTGCTTTAGATAGCTAGGAATGTGGCCCATGCAAATGGAAGGTACTAGATGTCACAGTTTGGTGTCAAAGCCTGAGATCTTCAGAGCTCTGTCACCACCAAACTCGGGTTTTAGTAGTGAAGACAATACATTTACAAATGCCACAGTCCCACCTTTTCCTGGAGACTTTACCAATTCAGATAATGAACAGTCCAGATTTCTGGTACAGGGCAAATAAAAGATTAGGCTCGCAAAATATAGCGCGTCTTTCTCTTCTTTATCCCTTCAATGAATATGAATGCTTTTCAAATGCCAGGCGCCCCGAGACATTCGGGACATCAAGGGCCTCAATCTTGATAGTGGTCCTGTCTCTGGAGCTTTGTATCTCCCATTGTACAAAAGGAGGAAGACACTAAAAATTAAGAACCAGCAGCCATATAAGAAATACAAAATCTTCACTTTCCAATACCAGGCCCCCAACTAGCTGGTAAAAGCTGCAGATGCTCCATATCCTTTCAGCATTCTCCATATTCTTTACACTGGACATTTACTGGGCTCCAGATATGATTAATGTCAATAATTTATCGGGCTAAAATCAAAGAGAACCTTCATCCCTCCAATACCTCTTATTCTTCCAATGAGGGTACAAAACATGATACTTTGGGGTGCACAAAGAAAAATTAAAACATTTCTTTACATTTCCTTTATCTCATCATTTCAGGTTTCTTTTTCTACATGTACACATATGCAATGTATTAGTACAGTGGTACCTACATATATGCAGAGACACATAGAACTCATAAATAAAATATTCAGAGGGCTTGCTGACCAAAACATAACTAGACAGGATCATTACATGTTTAGTGACCTTTGTAATACAGGAATATTGCTCTTGCAGGCAATATCCATCACCAGACTTTTTTTGGCTAAATCTGGCTCACTACTCCCAGTGTTCCCACTTTTACATATTCCAATAAAGGAGAATGTTAATCTCTTACTAAGAGTCCAAACCCAGGATATGAATTTTGCTGTTTCCTCATTGTATGACCACAACTGATTTCCCTTTGCCACAGCTGCCGCTGTGGGCTGGCACACTCTTAATGCTGAATTCCTTTCAAAGAACTCGCCTGAGAGCCAGACCATGAAAAGGGCATAAAGCAGATAAAGCTTAAGTATCTCACACTCAAGACTTCTTTCACATCACACTTCCTTCCACTAGACCACATTCTCAAATTCCTCCTTGCTCTGTCCAACTATGGAATCCCATTCACATGTAGTTGTTACGTTTTAAAATTTCACATTCTATACCATGTAAGTAATTGATATGGCATAACAAGGTCCCCCACCCGAAGTATTTTTAAAAGCCAGCACTTTTTAAAAATTCCAAACTGGTAATATGTAATGACAGGATCAGGCATAAACATGAGAATAACTAGAAATAACTTTATAAAGGAAGAAAGCCCTTCTATCCCTGTTCAAATAATAGCCCCAGTCCCAGGGCATGTGCAGTTCAGGGGTGTAGTTAAACCTGAACAGGTCAGTAGAAAGTTTAAAAGTCTTACACTTACCATCACTTAACAACTGCTGCATGTATACAGCGTATCTACCAAGATCCAAAGTTTGCAATACAGTTTTGAAATCCAGACAAAAGTACAAAATTATAGTGTAGAGGGCAGTGAATGGGTGCACCTGCCTCACTTTAGGATGCAAAGTTGCACCTGGCATCCAAGACTCCCAGTGACTATTCATCACACATGGTCCAGAATCCCACCCCACTTCTCTGGGAAAGTGTCCCGATTTCACCTGAAGAAACATTTTCACTTATCAAGTTGTAGTGTTGCTACTGCTTCCAGACATGGAAACAAAGGCCAGGCTTGGAAATCCATCCCCTTAGCCACAAGGACTGACTCACGCAGGAGCTTGTGCCCAAAGACCTCTAGAGCCACATCTATACCTTTGGCTGCAGCTATTAGGGTAAAATAACGTTTAATACTAAAAATTGGAAAGGCAATAAGAAGATAAATCTGGAATTTCCTAGGTCCATCTAGATGAAAAGCCAGATCAGACGAAAAAATAATGAAAACTGAAAGGACGGACAGAGGCCTGAAGATAAAGAACAAAGAGGCAGTATTTGGATGGCATTCAGCACCTAGATTACACCATCCCTGACGTCTTGACAACCCTGGACTAAACTTAAGTTTTGATTCACAAACATCAATCAATCTCTACTTTTGTCTAAGTCAGTTTGACATGCCCTCAAATCCCACAGTTAGTTTCTGTGATGCTTTAAAAATATCAGCACTTCTGAAAAAAGATAATCAAGTTTCATTTTAAGATCTATAATTCATTTTTGGATTGGGTCTTTGAATTTTGGAGGCCTGACTTTTTAAAAATTTTTATATGTTCTAGGTAGAAGTCCTTTGTCAGGGAAAATTGGCTAAAATTTTTTCTCAATTCGTGAGTTTTCTTTTCACTCTATTGATGATTTCTTTTGATATGCAAAACTTCTCAAGAAGATGAGATCCCAGTTGTTGATTCTTTGAAAGATTTCCCGTGCAGTTTGGTTTTTGTTCATGAACCCTCTGCATACCCCTATATCTTCGAGATTTCTACCTATTTTCTCTTCCAGTAGACTTAGTGTTTCTGTTTTAATATTTAGACCTTCGACCCATTTTGACTTGAGTGCGTGGTGATAGACATGGGTCCAGTTTTAGTCTTCCGCATCTGCAGAGCCAGTTCTTCCAGCACCGCTTATGAAAGAGGCCATCTTTCTTCCAGTGAACATTGGCCCCTTTGTCTAAGATAAGATGGTTCTCATGTGTAGATACTGTATTGTCTCCCTAGTATAAGAAACTGAAAGAGTAAACAAGATCCAAAAGGTACAATAGATATTGTGAAAGGGTAAGAAAATGCTCAAAAGGGAAGAAAAACTAGGGTGGGGGAAAGGAGAAAAGAAAGAAGGGGGAATATACACACACATAAAATAGCTAAGATAATTGGTTGTACTACTGATTTCTGTTAGTTCACTGAAAGAAACCGTTAGTGCTTATATTGTTTGATCAGTTGCATGCCTGTGGTAATCTGAGCAACTAGTTTGAAGATAACAATATGCAATATAATAACCACTGTCAATTTCCTATCATCTTATTTTGGAAATTCTTTATCATTTTTATTGATTTTTTTCATTCTTTTTAAAATAAAAAAGATCTATAATTGAAAGAATCTACAGGTTAAGTATGCCTCATCTAACATGCATGAGATTGTAAGTGTTTGGGATTTGGGATGTCTTTGGATTGTGGAATACCTGCCTACACATCAGAGATGCCCTGCAGACAGGGCTGAGGGCTGGGCCTGACACTCACTTATGTTTCATAGCCCCTGTGCCTACATCCTGAGGGCGTTATACATTTTTAGTGTGCCTGTGTTTTGACTAAGATATAACACATGAAGTTAAAAGTAGATTTTGCTACTTGTGGCATCATGTTGATGCCCAAATGTTTTAGAGCATTTCAGATTTCAGATTTTCAGATTAGTGATACTCAACCTATAGAACCCTTTTTCTTACTTACTCCTTTTTTATTTTCGGTACACTGCTGCTCACAACATTTCCTAGTTTTTCAGGAGCTAAGTTGGCAACATGCCTAAGTTTTGCCAGTGAGATTTAAATAGAAATGTCACGAGGTACTTCCAGAAAATATCCTTTAAAAGATCTTCTGTTTTGAATCTTTTATCACAGGGTCTCCTGTAATCAGGCTGCTGTGGCTGCAGCTCCAGGAGCCACTGTGGACCATGAGGATGAGGTCTAGAGTAGGACGAGGCCAGGGCCATCCAGTGGGGCAGAGATATTGACATGTTTTATGCATATTATAAATTCCCCAGCACCTAGATAAAATACACATTCATGCAAGTAAATTTGGTGTCTCTCTCTTAACAAGTACTCTACCTCATAAAATCAAACAACAGTCTTGGAGGACCTTTGTCAAACAACACGCTTGAATCATCCAGTGACAGAGAACTTCTCCACGTTTTCAAAATCAGGGTAATTTTAAAATCAGTCAATCTATTTACACACTTTTCTCCTTCCCCAAGCAGTTGCCTTAAGATTAACAGAGAATGGGATTCACAGAATGCATGATACACAAATAGTGTAACAACCAGACTACACATGGGGCCTCAAAAGCTCAACTGAGGTACACATTGATATTCAGAATAAAAGAGAGATGGGACAACTTCACTCAATATAAAAGCAGAGGAAGAAGTACTGATTCACTTAGTACTCAGGCAAAACTTCCTACACTGTAACAGACAAAAAAAAAAAGCCCTGAATCCTGAACACCTGGGTTGAAATCCTAGCTCTGTCCATTCATAAGTATATGACTTGGGCAGGACTTTTTTTTTTTTTTTTTTAACCTGCCTAAACCTCAGCTTTCCCATTTGCAAAAGGAGGAAGGAAAAAGTATCTTAGTCATAAAGAAGTAGTAAGAATTAATATAGGTAAGATACTTAGAACAGACCCCATGGACAATGTGCCTAATGACTAAAGTCACTGAGTTCTTCAACACTGTCTTAATTCCTGAAATGATACCCTCTGATCACTCCAGCATTTCAACACTAGTGAAAGCCGACACGTTTTCAAAGAAGGTGCAACTCTAGAATGCTGCTTTCTGATAGAGTTCCTGTGGGTTTCTAGAAAACAGAGAAAGCAACACAACAATTAATTCTCAGCATGTGCTCTCCACAAAAAAGTTAATGGGCAACAGCTCAGTGCTCAAGTTTTGTCCAAGATGTTTGATAAGTATTTCATTCTGAAAGCTTAAGCATGTGACAAATATTGAAACTAGAAAAAGAGAAACTCAGAATTAAGAACAAATTTGGGTTTGGATTCCAATTTACCATTACACCCATCCATACACTGCATGAGAACGGTGAGTTTAATGTGGTGGTGGTGCCACCCATTAACTTGCTTAAAAGCAGCACTAAAAAACAATGAGTAAGTTATAGAGTACATCTGGTAGGGCGTGAAGCACAAGTAGCAGACGCCCCCCCCCCAACTACTGCCTGATATATAAGGTAGAACTTTATAAAAATTCCAGCACATGGGGCTGGGGATATAGCTCAATGGAATAAGCGCTTGCCTAGCAAGCTCAGGGTCCTGAGTTCGATCCCCAGTACCGCAAAAAAAAAAAAAAAAAAGAAAAGAAAAAAATTCCAGCACAATGACATTTTAAAATATATAATTATATATACTTTGTTCATAAAATACTCTAGCATTTTACAGGTAAGTAATTAAGCTGTTTTCATGACACACTGAATGAAATATCTTAGGTCTCTGTAAAAACAAACCTCAGCAAAAATCAAGCCAAAAGAAACTGGAAATCATTTTTAGAATTGCCTTTTTACAAGATCTTTTAAAGATGTATTAACTAACAAGGATGGACTTTAATCCACATTTAAATCTATGGGAGTTTTATTTTTAAGAATCAAATTCTAAAAATAGTTCTCTTACATCTAGTATTTTTCCATTCTTCTCTCCTTTATACATACCTTCGCAAGCTGCTGAATGTAATGCTTCCCTGACTTAATCAAAACCTCTCTCACGACCCAGGAATGTTCAGTAAATAATTATTAAACTGCAGAGGTTGCTTTTGCGTAAGTTGATTTGCTTGAATGCCTATTCACTTAGGGACACAGCTTTTAGTATTGTTTTCAAGACTTAGGGCCCTACAGTGAAAATCAATGTTAAAGGGGCTAGAGGAGCTGTTATCCACTTAGTGCGCCTTCGTTTTACCACTGCTTTGAAACTGGCAATTTCAAACTTATTCTACATTTATATAGGCTATGCAGATGATTCTGATGTCCAAATGCTTTTTCTTTAAAGGAACCATATATATATATACATATATATATATATACACACACACACACACACATACATATATATATATGCAAATGAGCTGTTTAGCAATAAAACTGTTACTACTGCACAGTCGGGGGGGAGGAGCAAACCAAAAATCCAAAGTGCTTATAATGGGACAGTTTTGACAAACATTACTACAAAACATGCTGTTTTCCATAAGAAAATTCTTTTTTATTTGTAACGAAGCTGAGCTGCAGTCTACCCTGTAATCATAAATCAAGCTCTGCTCTAACTCAGATTTTTCAAGCGGCCAAGTTTTCTGTCATTAGCAATTTAAGATCAACATTCAATTTTAAATAAGAGGGCAAAGATGACAGTGTAACATGTCCAACTCCCCCTCCCAATTCACTGTTACTCTTGTCATATTCAGCCACCAGAGGTTAGGGCTGCAGCTAATTAAAGCCACAGTCACAAAGTAATAGCTCCAGTATTTATTAATTTCCAAACCTTCCCTCCCTCTGTCCTCCCCCTTAGAAAGAAAAAAAAATTGTCCTTGTTAAGTGTCCCAGGATCATTTCCAGAATAAAACTTCACTTACAGATACAAGCTTTCAAAGGAGCATGGCATGAACATCTGAAATCTAAGCGCCTCCATCTTTTTTCCTTTAAGGTGTTCTGCAAGTCCTTGGTGAAGAGTGAAAGTCAAAGTTAGTTCTGGCACTGGCTGTGTCACTAGGGGTGGCTCCTGATAAGGCCCTGGAAACTCCAATCCAAACACAGCTCCACGCTAGAATGGTGCCTGGTGTCTGTCTGCAACAGCAGACCTGTTTAATCCGGTAACTACAGTACCTGCAGGACAAAAACGCCGGCTCACACTGCAAAGGGGGCTAACCTGAGGACCTAGGCAGCCAGAAATCCACCCAGCAGCCAGATCTGAACACCTGGGGATGCTAATTTCGCCATCCACCAGCTCAGTCGCCGCCCGTTCAGGCTTGCAGGGGCTGCATGTTATTACAGAACTTGAAAGGAGAGGTACTTTCACATACTGGTGAGATTTTAACACTTAAAGGACTCAGACTGTAGGAGACAGGGTGTGGGGTTCCTTCTGTCCCTTCTCATTTGGGAGATCTTGAGCATCAGCCCATCATGTACCTCTAGCTATTTCACCTCTGTGCACAGGCATTTTTGAAGCTTGATAATTGAGCATGCCCTGCTGCTGACAGGCTAGAGACCCAGCATTCCACACCCTTAGATCCCAAGAATGTAAAGGAAGGCTGTCCTTGCCTAATCCCGGGGGAAGCAGGACACAAGCTGCTTTTCACTGTGAGCACCATCTTTCAGGACACACACATCTTTAGGCCATACATCTGTGTATTCTTAGATTGTCATGCAATTCAATTCTGAATGCACCGGTGTCCAAGAAGCAGAAAACAGCAATACAGGTTTTCTCTCTCTCACACACACACACACACACACACACACACACACACACACACCTTTAAAATGCAGAACATAAAAACTATCATTACCAAGTATGTATATAGCTCCTTTAAACTCAGCCCACCAAAGATGCCTTAGAAAGTTATGAAAATATGTACAGTTCTCCCTACACACAATTCAAAGGTCAGAACAAGGACATCAGACAGACTAGCTGTGCACTTTGGGCAATTTATACCACCTCTCTGCATCTATGAGTCTATCTCCGAGCTAAATGGATAGAAAACAGTGCAGTCGCTAGAAGCTATAATCAAACTTGAATTCCTTAATTAATGAAACTATCTTTTTAAACATTACCCTCCAGTAATAGGAAAAACCCAGCCAGGGGTCCTGGCCAAACAAATCCTTTTTATTCTTTCTCCATTCACTCATTCTTTCCTTCAGTAAATGTATATGGAACACCGACTATGTTCCAAACACCTCTTTATAAGGAAAACAGATACTCACCTATGTCTCTAATTATGAGATAACTGCTACAGGAAATGAAAAACTTCAAATGTAAATGTCAGGAAGGGTTTTCCTCAGGCAGGGACCCCTTGGGCTGAGACCCCCAACGTGGAATGTAATGGAGAAAGTTTTCCAGGCAGTAGCCACAGAACATGAAAGAACTCAGAGGTGGGAAATTAGCAGGAAGACCCATTGCCCTGAAGGACAGAGTGAGTGAAGGATCTTACCCATGAAACCAAAGCAGTATCCAGGACCAGGCCATGTAAGTTGTAGTAGGCCAGGGAAGGGTCATTGATTTTTGTGCCAAAAGGATTAAGAAAGCATGAAGAGGTTGTAAACAGGAGAGATGAGCTCAGATTTGAGTCCTTCAGCAAGGTCTCTGGCTGCTAAGTTGAGAACCAAGTAGAAGACAGACAGGATTAACTATATAATGGTCCTGCTAGGAGGTGATGCTGTTTCATGAGGGTTGGGGAGAAGATGCAAAGTGGGGAGAAGTTAATAAAAGTGACCGATTTCTGACCAGACCAAGGGTCAGTAATCAGAAGGAAGAGGAGAGCAAAACACCCAGGTCACTGGTGCAACACTCGCACTCCTCAACGGTCACAGAGCACTTTCTACATGTCAGGTGTGGTGCCGAGGACTTAGGCAAACAGGCAACCAAGATGCCCCACCATTTCTCGTAACCTGTCCCTCTACCCCTCCTCCGCCTCCAGCATGACACAGATGAAAACCAAGAACACAGGTTCTAATGTCAGTGTATCCACATTTAAATCCCACCATTTATTGACTCTTAGAGCTTGTGCAAATTTACTAAACTTTGTGTACCCCAGTTTCTTCACCTCACAAAGGGGCAAAAGTTTATCCCAGATATTACTGCAAGAACTGAATGAGATAATATGTATACGTAACATATTCAGAATAGTCTGTGACACATAGTAAACTCTCAACAAATAACAAATATGATTATGACAGAGATTAGCACTATACCTAACCGATAAATACTGACCCGTGGAGAGAACCAAGAGAAATGTGGCAGCATGAAACAAAACCACTGAGAATGTTAAGTATCAGGGTAAGAAGAGAGGACTGAGATGTACTGTATCAAGATCTCTGAGAGATTATATTTTAAAAGATTAAGCCAGACTCTCTCCCACCTTGGGCAATACTTGAAGCTGCATTAAATTACAAACACCCTAGTAAATTTTAGAACTGAAGCCATGATTTATTACATTCTTGCACACAGGGACAATCTGTGCTCTCATGGGCTGTCAAAGGTTCACCATGGAACCACTGGTGCCAGCCATTTGGCACAGCATGGCACCAAATGTTCCCCGGGCATGCTCAGCCAATGACACGCCTGACTTTTTATTTCGGACAGTCTACTACCCCAAGAAAGATTTGCATTGCCCATTTACACAGATGTTTAAGTACGTTAGTTTTTCAGGATAGTTGTTTAACTTATTAATGGTACTTTAGAAAGACTGAGATGATACTAATGTTCTCAGGAACTCTGGATACAGCAGTGACACATTCACCATGAAACTGACTGAAGATTGACATAAATGTGTACATATGCTACCATCTGCAAAGTTCATGAAATATGTACACTTCCTAAACGCCAAACATTACCCCACAAATCTCCCCCCAAATATCTCATCTGAGTGCCACTAACCACTGTCCGTTTGCTTTACCATTGTATCTGCAGTAGAACAAGTGGTCCAGGGTTTAATGTTCAATAAATATCTTTAAAATGAATCAATCTATGTGTAACCAACTCTTTTGTGCACAAACTAGACACACATATATCCTGAGTTTGTATACACATATTTAGATATATATGAATAAACATGCGCAAACACATACACCCTAAATCTAAACACAAACTATGAACTGGTGAATGGGGAGGAGCACATAATGTTAAAACCCTAAATGCAGAGAGCAGAATATAAATATTGAATGTACCCCAAAACCTTTCAGATCTTAATTTCTTCTCCTAAATTGCAGCAAGTTAACCTGTCATTAAAATTCTTATTGACCCTTTAAAAGCTGAACATTAACTAAAATGAAATTTTTAAAAAATCAACTTTTTCTACGTAAGTTAAACTGGGCTTTGGGATCTTCTGGGAGCAAAAATTCATTATTTTGAAGGGGTTAGAGAGGACATAAAAAGACTTTCTTATTATCCTATCCAAAAATGTAGCCGAAAAAAGTAAAGCCACTATTCTATCACAGCTCAGAATTATTACTTTACTGGGTATTAAATATTTTATTGCCCCTGCCACCAAAACATAGAATTTTCTTGTAGTTTTTCTTATGTGAATCATTCTTTTTATGAAGCTCCTACCTCTACTCAGTAGCCTGACAATAGTTAACACCTGAGCACTTACTCTGTGCCAGGCACATAGTGACCCTTTAAGAAGCTTCACTTAGAATGCTGTGTTAGGACCCTGCCCAGAGGCTCGCTAACCTGCATTCTTATCCAAAGGACCTGGGGAGTGAGCTTCCCTTCACCCATCCCCTTAAAGCAAAAAGAGGAAATTCTGAAAGAATCAATGTCAATGATCTCTGCTCAGACACATAAAACTACTCTTCAGGATACAAGCTGGAATTCTGTGTCTTATGAAAGATTTCCTAAAACTCTAGTGTAGAAACCAACTAAAATATAACATACTGTAATACAAATCTAAGCACATATGATGTATTTTCTGTAAATTCTCCCTTTTTGAATGGCAGGGAAATACTCCATCTATTTGTTGAATAAAGAAACCACCTATAGAGTTAATCCTTTAAAGCATCCATTTGGAATCACTATGGACATGCGATGAATGATTCATGGACACCTCGTTATGAGGTAAATGAAGAGGACCAGGAAAGTGGGGCTGAATCTCAAAAAACACTTTCCACAGCAGCAAATACATCTCTTCTCCACTCGCACCATTATGTTCACACTGTGGGAAAAGTGAGATGCCACCAAAAGGCTCTTGTAGCAAGTATTATTTTGAACCACACTAGGCAGCCACTGTTCTCAGGACAGCAGAAGGCAAAGGTGGAGACAATCAGCTCTGCTTCCTGAGGCTCACACCCAAGAGACCCAGATTCACCCACACACATTACAGTGAGAGCAGGCAGGAGATCGGAAGCCCAGAGCCTTCTTCCTCCCCGCCTCCTCTGCAGGTGCAGAGCTGAAGGTCTCCCGTATCTTCCTCAGGCAGGACTTTCCTGAACACCCTTCCCAAATCAAACGTACATTTCTGTTTTTTGTTCTCACCATGTGTATCTTTCTTTAATAGTACATGCGATCATTTTATTTCCTTACTTTATTGTATTTTGTCTTTGGAGGGCAGGGTCCTTTTTCTTTATTTTATTCTCAGTGTGTGGCATGTAGTAAGTGCCCCCAAAATATTTTTGGGATGACAGGAGGGATATTAGGAAGGATGAATGCATGGGTAGTAAAAAAAAAAAAAAAAAAAGGGACTAAGGAAAGGTCTCTGGAGTATCACTTAAGGGTGGCAAATACTTAGGAAAGTTAATGGGCGTAAATCAGTGGCACAGTTAGATACTTTTCATGTAGAAGCTCTTCTGTGGCCGAGCACAACTCATTTTCATGAAGAAAATATTTGAGTACAAAGTTAGAAGGAACTGATCCAGCAGTTCTAATTTGAAACCATCCAAGCATGACTAAAGGAAATTTTTAATGACTATCTATCTGCAGAAATAACTGCTCAGTACTACTCAATCATGTTTATCTCTCTCATCTGTTTCTATTTTTTTTCCCCTACCAAGAACAGATCTCTGTCACAATGATATCAGGGCATCCTCTAAGAGACAGCTCATTGCACCTGGCACGCACAGTAGCTAGGCCTCCAAGGCTGACAAGCAAATACAGAGGAGACTAAGATGACCCCAGTGAAACTTGATTTAGACTTACACCAACTTAAGAATTCTTTAGATGCTTATGCAAATATCCAGAAAGAAAAACTTAAGTTTCTCAAAACCTTTTAGAAAAGCTTGTTTTGAGAATAAAAATGAAATCTACAAAGAGGTACCCTGAATTCTGTTAGAAGTGAATTTTTATGCCATTAATGAAGGCAAAAATATATAAAATATTAGCTTGGCTTTTTTCCTTAATATAATGATCAATTCAATGGATCAACCCCTTCACTTGAGGTCTTTGATACTCTTTCTTAGGGTTCACTTCAAAAGCAATAAGGGTTCCCCTATTACAGGTGATTCAGCAGTCCTGCATTGTTCTTCATAAATGGCAACTGGTGTAATCAGCATATCACAATCTGTGGCATGAGGCAAGCATGGGAGACAAGGCAAAGCCCGGGAGAGAAATACTGAGGAGATTATGCTACCTTGATAATCTTTTTCAATAAGAAATTAAGCAGAAAAAAGTGATTTACTTTCCTTATCAAGGTAAACAAGCAGCAGAAGATAAGTCTGTCCCAAGTATGGGAGGCCAAAGTCATTTGTAAAGAAACTTTATAATGAATAAAATCTTTCACTTCAGAGCTTTAAAATCATGGGCCTCTCTTTTATTGACAGTGACTACAAGATAATAATAATAACTAATGAATGGACAAGAATACACGGTGTCTGCTTATCTTTAAGGGTATTCAGGACTGAAATAGAAAAGTGCATCATCATCATTACTGTCCACAACTCCAGTTCCTTCTTCCGAAAAGACGCCAAGATATTACAACATTTTAAAGCAACAGAGTGTTCAGCAATCATGAGTGACCTCTGTAAGCCACCTTAGCTAGGGTCTTGGCTTGTAAGGACGGTGAATCTTTCTTTCCCCTGTTCTCATTTCTAATCAGAGATACTAGGATATTAATGGCTCAAAAAAAAAAAAAAAAAAAAAAAAAAAAAAAAAAAAAAAAAAAAAAAAAAAGAAACAACAACAACAACAAAAACTAAATTCTTCATGGTCCAAGAAAGAGATGGAAAACAAGATGGAGAAAAAGAAAAAGAAAAAGATGAGACTCTGTCAGTTAGATTTTCTAGTCTATTTATGTAAATTACAGACAGTCTTTCACCAAATAATGAGGAGGCTTGAGCATTAATCATGGTCCCTTAAGATGATAAGAGATGAAAAATGCCTATAGTCTAGTGGCTGCCTGGTCATGGTACTATCATGTGTGGTGATGCTAGTGTAAGCACACCTGCTACACTGCCAGTCACACAGGAGAACAGCATGGACATTTACGCATAGTCCATGCTAGTTGAGGGTGATAATAAACTACATCGCTGGTGTATGTATGTAGCGTACCATGGGTTTTAACCATTATTTTAGGCCATGCTCCTCCTCATAAAAAGTTTACTGTAAAACAGTATGTTGTGTCACACAAGCAGGAGCCTCAAACATCTCATTACCTCTTCTGTTGATCGTGAGGAGAGGCCACTGCTCGCATGTCTGACCCAGGTCCACAGGAGTGGGCTCCATGGTGGTCACAGAACAATGAATTGTCCAAGGACACATTTCTCAGAATATGTCCCCATTGTAAGTTATGCCTAACTGTCTTTGTATTCCAGAACCTGAGCTAAATGTCTGGAGGGACTGTTTCTTACAGACCTGGATAGTACTGTGGGAGATGATGTACAGACATCAGTCTGTACAAGGTGTGGTAAGGATCTAGGGCACAGACTTCAATCCATGAACAGCAAACCTCTGAGAGTCTCTATTTTATAAATGCATGAGTAAATGTTTTGTCCCTCCAGATTCAAGGTGTTCCCCCTTCCCAACTGCGTATGCATATTGGGTAAGGAATTTGGGTCTCAGATCTCCATGGATAACATGGAGTATTAATATTACTGATTTCCGAAATCAATATGATGATTAAGCAAGGTAACAGCTGAGAAGTACTTAGCACAGCAGTTGAAAAATATCACCCAATCTATGTTATGCAAGAAACAAGGGCTCTATTTCAGAACATTTTTAGGTAATACAAAGTCAGCCTTTATTGTTGCAAAGAACTTCAAGTTCTAGGGCAAACAAAATTCTTATCTGGAGACAACTAATGTTAGGGAGTTTTTGAAACCTGATAACTGAAGAGGCTGTATAGATGCAAAATACATGTAAGTTCCAAAAGGGTACACATAAACTTGTGGAAATCTATTAATAATGAATAAATAAACTTAGGATGGTGGTAGCTACTCATAACTTCTGATGGTGAATGATGCCTTTCTACTATACTTTTCAATGGCTGCCTGAGCTGCCAAGACAATTCTAGCACAAGGAACCATCTGCTCTGCCTCACCATGTCCATTATGTTTTCAATTTTAAATCTACAATATACATATATATATAGATATAGATGTGTGTGTGTGTGTGCGGGTCAAGCAAGAAGTCATCTACTTAAATAAGCAACAGTAGAACAAATCAAACCTCTTTGAGCTCAGTGGGTCACCTAATGTTAAACCTGCACTAATATAGTTTTCCCAAATGTTTGGAGCATCTTCAACTCACTCTTATACTAATGACATCCTGTTTCAGTTATGCTGAGCAAACAGGATTTAAAATGAGAAAAATAATATTTGCAGGAAAATCCTTCCTGTGTGTTGATTAAATCCAATCAATCATAATAAGCTCAATACACATTAGCTTTCTGTATCTAATTCACACACTAGGGAGTCTTGCCTATAATCAAACTGTATATTTATATTGAAATTAAAAGTTAAAATAAACAGTATTTTAAATAAGTAGCCTGTGTAATTTTAAGTAATTCTTTTAGATCACATGAAGTGATCTAAAAGAAACACTGAATCTTTGCTTTAAACATTAAGTCCTGTGTCCTTAAAAATATAATACCTAGTAATGCTGCCTAATTTGTTAATGTCCCTTTGACATTAACTGAGCATAAAGCAACTTCTGGAAAGTATGCCAGAGTGGTAATGCAGATAGAATAAGCATTCTAACTCAAGCTTATGTGCTTGTACTATCAAGATGCAATGGCCTTTTTTTATAAAAAATGTGAAAAAAATCATAAAAGAATCAAAATATTGTTAACAGTCATTCAAAATAAATATGTATTGAGTATCTATTGTATCACAGGGACTATTCAATATGCTTAATATACATATAATGGACCTCAGATTCTTTTTTTTTTTTTTAAGCAGTACTGGTATTGGATGGAGGGCCTTCTCATGGAACTACAGCCTTTATTGAGACAGGGTCCCACTAAAGCACTAAGTTTCCAGAATTGGGCTCAAACTTAGAGATCCTCCCACCTTAGCCTCACAGGGTGCTGGGATTTACATGCATCCACTACCATATCCTGCTGGACCTTAGATTCTTATAAGAAATGTTTTGAAGTAACTCTGAATGCTCAAATCATTTATTAATTTAAGCAGACAACCTGGAAATCATATGGATTTGCAATTTTTAAACACAACCCACAATGATATATTCTTACTAAAAAAGGGTGCTTGGTTCCTAGCACTAGGTTAAGTGTACCTATATTTTCATTACTGAGTGTATCAACAGGAAATTTAGAAATACTAAAAAAAAGGAAATCATTTTAAAAAGAGTGAGGACAGCTGAGGCTGAGAGAACTCATCACGTTGACACACTGATAATTGTACCTCACATTTGCATATCACACTTCACAGTTATTTAATCTATTTATTTAAATAAAGAAACCGAGGAGCAAAGAGTGAGGTAACTTTCTCCAAGTGAAGACATTAATCAGCCACAGATTTGCAACTCCAGAACCCACAACCCTCTCAGTATAGCTGTCTGATTCAAGTTTTGTAAGCGACCCAACAATTGCAAGAGCAAATTCTAAAATTAGAGTTTATTGCCCCTTTCCTGCCTGTACCCCATGTCTTATATTAGATTTTGAATTTCATGAAGGCATGAACTATCTCAGTTTAGTTCACATCATTCTTTAACCATTCCACAGAGAAGACACTGATAATTATCTGTTAATGATTAAATGATTAGTTAATTGACACTGGAGCTTTTTACAGCCATCTCTGACCATAAAATGATATTGTTAAAAAAAAAAAAAAAACACAAGAAAACCAATTTCCTTGAATACTTACACCTAGCATGCGTTAAATCAATGGCATCCACCTAAAAAGAAACAATGTTTGTCCTTAAGTAACTAGGTTGAAAAGAGATTAAATGATTTGGGAAGGAAAATATATAACCCAACAAATATAATCCAACATAATTTATACTTGCTAATTGGAAAAGAAAGAAGATTCTCAGAGAACAATTACTCAGAAAGGATTTTAGGGGGAAGCAAGTCTCTGGAATTTTAGGGGAAAATGACAGGTTTCCTCTGGCAAAGAGTCAGTTTTGAGCAGCTCCCCAAAATATGGGATTCAAGATGATTCAAATCACGATGCCAGACACCACATTAACTAACCATGGAGTCACATAGTGAAAAGCGCCTTTCACATTTCTTTCATCTCAGGAAAAAGTGTCTGATGCTGGTAAGTTTTTAATCTCTCAACACTTGCCCTTTGTTTAAAAAAAAAAACTCAGACCACTGACTCCAGCTGCTCCATGATATTAATTTTATAGTAGACTTCCATTTGTGGTTTCCATGGATTATAACATTTCCTTTAAAATATATTTAATAGTTTAAGTTTTAATAGTTTAATAGTTAACTACCTGGGAGCAAAAATAATGAAGTCTGCATGACAATGGCTAAACTTTGGGAAAACATTGATTGAGACAAGTAACACGCCAGTATCCTTCAATGGAAACAAGATTAAACAGAGCCCAGAAATAGTGGCTTACTGTATTGTAGTGAGATGCTAACAGCTGCGAAGAATTTCAGTCTGATAAAATAAAACCATGTTGGGCTCTGGTATCATAGTAAGAGGGCTGAGCCCTAATCTCTCACTAGCTGTGGAAAAGGATCATGACTCTCAGATATGACTGCACACAGAAGTGGGGACCTGGCCAAGCAGGACTGAGAATATCACAGTGGAAGTGACAGGCCACATTTGTGGACAGTGCCTGTAAGCATGACCTCAATCCAGAAAAGAAGGCGAGTCCGCTAGAATGAAATGTCAGGGATGCCTGAGGTTGATGTTTCAATCTCTGAAAACCTCTTCTGCAGTGCTGTGAAGGTCACTGCTGCCTGTGTCACCTTCTAAAGCACAAATTAAGCCAAAAGCACAGTTCTGGTTTTGATTGATTTCTTCTGATTTCATGATGAAGTAGCAGAAGAGATTCCCAAGGCAGATTTTTCCCTCAGTCATATATTACTTCATACACTAGATGGAGCCAGCTCTATAATGCTTTGGAATTTGTATCCAGATTTTGAGTTGTACATAATTGAAGGGAAAATACCCACACAAAATGTTAGAGGAAAAGTATGTTCTACCTGAATATATTTTAACTAAAATGGGTTAAAATTTGAAAGGTCAAAAGTCCTATAATTTTATCACCCTGCCTATTTTCTATAACCCTTAAGGATCGAGCATGTATATATAAAATGTGTATTTCAAATGTGTACATCTTATAATGGAATGGTGTTCTTAATTTTGATTTATTAACATGTATTTATTATAAATTTTAAAATGACGATTAAAAAATACACGTTTTTCCCCGCCATTGCAGAAACGGTAGTAACTCATAACTACATCTCACAAGACCTTTGAAGTAAAGACCACCTCCTGGTTCGGAACAGAGTCAGCGAAGGAGGTTGTCCTCAGGCAGAGGGTAAGGCTGCAGCCCCTGAGAGCAAACAAAGAGCCGCAGCATAGGGCGAGACTGCTAAAGCACCCAAACAAGAGAGCGCCGAGCACGAGAATCACCAAGACAGAGACAGCATGGGAATTCCCGGCCACTAACCTGGAGCAGGGACTGGTGGCAGGAAAGTGAAAGAAAGTTACAGTCACAGGTAAGGAAGGTCCAGAGTAGCAATTCTTACTTAACGAGGGGCCATGTGACAATGCCTGAAGTCACTGAAGATTCTTACACACGGGAGGTAGATGTTGCTGGAATCTACCCATCTTTGGTTAGAGGCCAAAGACGCTGGTAACCGTCCCACAGCACACAGGACAGCCTCACAAGAAAGGATGTCTAAACTCATCAATGATCATCAGGTTCACCATAAAGCAAGCATGTTTCTCACACAGAAAACAAAGTAGTTCCGAGTTCGTGTAAGCACTAAATCATCAGTCAAAATTGTCTCTGTGTTTATGACATCTGTGAAGTCTGTGGAATATGGTACATGAAGTACCTGAGTCTATCACATCTGCCGCACTATTTGGGTCAATGTGTCGAGGGATTACAGAGTAAGAGGAAACAGGTCAGTAAACAGGATTAGTGACACCGCACAACCGTCCTTAACAGTGAACCACAACTATCTACATCTGGGGATAAAGTCAAAACGAATGTTCAGTGAATATACAGAATACTGTCCAAAGTCTACTTATTTAAAGTTCAAAGCACAGTTTAGAGATATATTCAGTAACGGTAAATTATATAGAAAGTGAAGGAGTGATTAGAAGAAAATTCACAACAGCATTTTTCTTTGTGGGGCATGAAGACAGAGATATCATCAATGAAGAGGCTTTCAGGGTGTTCTGTATTTATGATGAATGGTGGATACATGGTTATTCATTTTATTTTAAATGAACTGATGGGTTTGAGGTACTTTTACATGTGTGAGACACATGTATTAATAAAAATGTTACAAATGAGTGGAGGGGAAGTAAAGCGATGAAGACAGTATGTGTAACTGAAGACGGGAAGTTAGGACCATACTGAATCATCCTAGCTGGCGAAGGTCCTCCAGGGTCAGAGATATCTCTCTTCCTTCCCCTTACTGCTCCATGGATGAGTCACTTAGTATATCTTATCTGTCAGTCACCAAACCCCATATCCTCGGTCCTCACAATTGTTCCGATACGGTTCTGTTCTGGTGCGAACGACTCAACTGTTTTGCCTACTTCCCCCAGTACATCCCACATCTACAACTAAGTAACACTGTGTAAAGTGGGGCTTTGCTGTTCTCATGCAGCTATTTTAAGAAAATTTTGAATATTTTATTTAGACTGGCAGTCAAAGACACACTTGCTTTTCTAGACTTAACTAGTATAACGATCCCAACTAATGTAAGTAATGTGCACTGCCATTCTGGCTGCACCCTTGCCCCACTGCCCCTCGCCCGCAATGCCCCTCGCCC